>PVIH01015811.1:0-48075 GCA_004025045.1 Sigmodon hispidus
CTGGTCAGGGTTCGAATCCGCCCCTCAGAGACCCCTGCAGTTAGTTTGCTCAGTTCACTCAGTTCGGGGTCGCGGTAGGGGTCCTTGCAGATACCCTCAGCAGCAGCAGGAGCTGCGGGTGTGGCCAGGTGCAGAGTTCAGCTGCCCCTGCTCCAGAGTGCGCTGGGACGCCACCGAATTTTCCTCTTAAGAGTACTTTCTTTGTGTCCCACAAGTTTGGGTACATTGTGGATTCATTTTCATTAAATTCTAGGAAGCCTTTGATTTCTTTCTTAATTTTTTCCTTGACCCAGAGGTGGTTCAGTTGAGTGTTGTTTAGTGTCCATGAGATGGTAGGCTTTCGTGATTTTTTGATGTTGTTGAACTCTAACTTTAGGCCTTCATGGTCTGATATGATACAAGGGACTATTTCCACTTTTTTGTATCTATTGATAATTGCTTTATGACCAATTATTTGGTCAATTTTAGAGAAGTTCCATGTGGTGCTGAGAAATATGTATTTTTTTTGCATTTGGGTGGAAGCTTCTGTAAATATCTATTATATCCATTTGCATCATAACCTTTGTTAGACTTCTTGTTTCTCTGTTGAGTCTCTCTCTGACTGACCTATCCAAGGGTGAAAGTGGGGTGTTGAGGTCTTCCACTATTACGGTGTGAGAGCTGATGTGGGATTTGAGCTTTAGTATTGTTTCTTTTGCATATATAGTTGCCCTTATATTAGGGGCATAAATATTCAGGTTTGAAATCCCTTCTTGACCAATTTTTTTCTGAGATGAATAAGTAATGCTCATCCTAGTCTTTTTTAATTGATTTTAATTTGAAGTCTACTTTGTTAGATATTAGGATGGCAACACCAGCTTGTCTCTTAGGGTCATTTGCTTGCAAAATCTTTTCCCAATCCTTTACTCTGAGCCTCTGTCTGTCTTTAAGGTTGAAGTGTGTTTCTTGTATGCAGCAGAAGGATGGCTTCTATTTTTGTATCCATTGTGTTCGTGTGTGTCTTATTATAGATGAATTGAGTTCATTGATATTAAGGGAGATTAGTGACCACTGATTGATATTTCTTGGCATTTTTGGTGGTGGGTTGTATGTATTTCCTTTCTCAGAATGGGATTTATTTTTCTCAGAAAGGCCTTTATGGGCATAAATAATGGCTACTGGTTTTTCCATGTTGATTATATATCTTGTCTTAGTTGCTTTTCTATTGCTGCGATAAGACACCAAGGTAAGTTATTGAAGAAAGAGTGCATTTGGGGCTTTTGGTTTCAGAGGATTAGAGTCCATGATGACAGACTAGAGGTGGCAGGTGGCTGAAACAGCAGCTGAGTCTACATCTTGAACCTACTTTTTTATTTGACTGAAAGTGTTTATTAAGGCCTAAGGATTTTCTGTGGAGTCTTTTAAGTATTCAAGTCAGAACAACTGAAAATAAGGGTAATTTGACTTCTTTATTTTCTGATTGTATTTATTTTGTTTATTTTTCCTTTCTTATTGCTTTAGCTAAGAATTCAAGTAAAATATTTAATAAAATTAAAAATAATGGGTACTTTGTGTTGTTCCTGATTTTAGAGGTAACTTTTTAGATTTTCCCTGTTTAATGTAACATTGAGTATAGGTTTGTTTCATAAGGCTTTTATTATGTTGAGATATATTTCTTTTTTTCATGAATTTTATTATAAAATGATGTTGAACTTTGCCAAAGGCCTTTTCTATGTCCATGAGATGTCATATATTGTTTGTACAGGGTTCTATTTGTATGCTGTATTACATTTATTAATTTCTGTGTGTTGAAACATCCTTGAGTCCCTTGAAGGAGACTCACTTGATAATGGGGCATATATTACCTTTGTAATGTGCTTTATTAACATCTATTTTTTGTCAGGAAAATTGGCATGTAATTTTATTTTTTTCTGTTTTATCATTACTTTGGGTTTAATCTGGACAACCTATTGATGAAAATACAAGTATTGAAGTTACACAGTCTATTGGTTCTTTTATAAGATTTGCGTATGATGACCAATAGAGTCATCATTTCAGGCACATTTAGGATTATTACAGAGACATATTTTGATTTCTTATGCTCTTTCTTAGATTACTGTTTGTTCCCTTCTTCATCTTATATTCATGTTAGGTGCTTGCTGTGTTGAACATAATGGATTTATCCCCAGTTCTCCTTTGTCAATCAAGACCTCTCATAATATTTATTCTTTCCTGTACTTTAATGATTTAGATTTTCTTCTTCCTCTACTTTAAAAATTCTTGTAAGCATTTTTTTCCAGTGTTGGGTTGATTGATAGTCATGAATTGCTATAGTTTGTGCATGTCTCAAAAGGTGTGCTCTTGATTTTAAAAGATAATTTTGCTAGAGATATCAAGATTGATTGGCAAGCTATTTATTTTCAGGGCTTGAAATATATCATTTTGTGCATTTTGGTTTTTAATAATTCTATTAAAGGCCTCATTTTATTTTGATGTGCTTGCTTTTGTGAGTTGGCATTTTTCTACTGTACCATTTAATATTGCTTTTTTAAAAAATGATGTGCCGGGACTGGAGAGATGGCTCAGCCGTTAAGAGCACCCTCTGCTCTTCCAGAGGACCCGGGTTCGATTCCCAGCACCCACATGGCAGCTCACAGCTGTCTGTAATTTCAGTTCCAGGCAAACACCAAGGCAAATAATTAAATAAATAAATAAGTGGGTTTTTTTTGTTTTTTTTTTTTTAAAAAAATGATGTGTCATGGAGAGATTATTCTATGGTTACATGTGTTTGGGATTCTAAATGCCTCTTGTGCTTGGATGTGTATTTCTTTCCCCCAGATTGAGGAACATTTCTGCTGTGATTTCACTAAGGAGATATTTTTTTTGTCTTGGTTTTTAATATCACACCCTACTTTCACCGAGTGGATTCTTAGGTTAGTTCACTTGATGATAGCTCTCTTGGTTTTATTTATTAATGATGCTTTGCATTGCAATTTTCATGTAACTCATTGTTTTCACTCTCAACACTTTGTTAGCTTTGTTATCATGCTGCTGACTTCCTCACTTGTGTTTCTAATCATCTCATCCATATTACTGACTTTCTTCTCTGGGTCCTAAATTGACTTCTTTACATCATTTCTCTGTTTGTTTATATTTTTTTTTAGATATAGGTTTTATAAATAAATTTAGAAATTCCTCATCTGATATTTTACTTACGTTAGTATCTATGAATTACTGAGAAACATTAAAAAATAAAGTAACCTATTGTAAATTCAGCATGTTTCTAAAAATGCTGGTATAAATGAAATCACTGATTTCTCAGTACATTTCCTACACAAGCAGTGTTTCATGACTTTCCAAAGTTACTAAAACTCTTTGTATTGTATTGTATTTTCTGAGACAGAGTTTTTCTGTATAACAGTTCTGGCTGTCCTGGAACTTGCTTTGTAGACCAGGCTAGCCTTGAACTCACAGAGATCTGCCTGCCTCTGCCTCCCAAATACTGGGATTAAAGGTGTGTGCCCCATGCATGGCTGAAGTTCTTATTTTTAAGCTAGGGTAGCCAATTTATTTTGGAATTTAATATTATTAATATCATTTTTTATTATTTGAAGTGTTAAAGATTTAACCCAGGACCTCTCACATGCTGGCAAATGTACTGCTGCTGAACACCAGCTCTGTCCAGGACAGCTAATTCTTAACCCATCAAAACATTCTAAACAATGTTGATTTCTACATACCTTACTTTTAGTTATTGTCTTGGTTTCTGTTCCTGTCACCAAAGCAACTTAAGAAAGAGTGGCCTTATTTGGTGTCATAATTTAGGCTGGCGGGGAAGCCAAGGCAGTCAAGAACTTAAAACAGCTGGTCACATCATATCCACAGTCAGGAGAGCAACAGGTGTATGCATACTAAGGGATTGCTCATCTCCTCTCTGCACATACTCAGTAAAAGATGACAGTCAGAAAATGGTGCCACCTAAAATGGACTGGTCTTGCCACATCAGTTAACCTAGTAATCAAGGAAATCTTCCACTGGTGTGCCCTGAGCTCACTGTCCACATGACTTTCAGTTTTATTGACAATTAAAACAACTATCACAGTGTGTGTAAATATAAATACTATTTTACATATGCACCAATATGAAGTTCTATTTCATACATTAAAACGTTAAAAAAAATTTAAAAATGAATAGAACTTCCCTACTGAAGTATGTGAGAAATAAACCCTTCAAAAGTTTTCTTTCCAGGTTTTAAAACCAAATGTGAAGCCTAACATTAAACCTGACAAAGGTTTAAAATGTCCTCTTAGTTCTGAATGATTGCTCTGCTCACCCCTCACCCCCTTTTTATGCCCACAAGGTTGCTTTTTCTTCTGCCATTCACACACCCATCCTGTGCCTAGGAAGTAACAAACACCAGTGGTTCCCAAACCTGGCTGGTGATTACAATCACCCAGGGAGCTTTTAAAAATACCACTGCTTGGGTCTCACCCCCTGAGATTCCAATTAAATTGGATTTGGAGCCTCTATATTAAGCAATTCAACTCACCAGGCTAGAATTTTACACAAAACATTCAATTATGCAAAGTACATCTCCCTATAATACATCGGCACATCTCCTCTATCTCCAGTCTTCCATTTGGAGTATGTAATTTGGGCAGACTTTTCACGGGCCTCACCTCTGCTCCAATTCCCATGAACTAATTGTGTAAACCTGAAGGAGTTACTTAATTTTGGTATTGCATTTTTCATCTGTGAAACAGATAATAATCCCACCATATTTTTCAGAGCTATTGTGAGTATCAAATTAAATTATAGATGTGAGTAAAACAGAAAGCAATTTACCAATGCTAACTATTATGAGCCTTTCTGCTCAAGATCACCGTATGTTGTTTGGATTACATCCACATGTGCTTTTGTGTAATATGATTGCTGTAATTTCCTGTTTTTCTTTCTTTTTTTAAATGTGTGCTTATATAACTGAACCCTCAACTCAATAAAGACTAATGAGGGCAAGAGGCTAGACATATTTCTTCAATCTATTTTATTTTTCTCTGAAGACATTGTAAGAGATTTAAAAAACAAATATGATTTATAATTTTAAATTTCACTTCTAATATAGGATATTAATTAGGATATTTTGCTCTCTTTTGCATAAAAATATATAACTTGTAGAATATGTATCAAGAGAATATATATATTAAAATTTATTTTATGTGTACAAATATTTTTCATGCATGTATACATATATATGTGTGTGTGTGTGTGTGTGTATGTGTGTACCACATCAGTGCCTAGTGCCTATAGAAGGCAAAAGAGGGCTTCAGATACCCCTGGGACTGGAGTTAAAGGTGGTTGTGAATGGGTTGTGTATAGGTGTTCGGAATTGAACCTGAGTTTTCTGCAAGAGCAGCATGTGATCTTAATCGCTGAGCCACCTCCCCTGCCCAGGAGACTATTCTTTGACACACTGCTCTTTGATTTTTGCTACTATCATTTTTTACTTTAATAATTCAGTTGTGTTTGACTTTTGTTTCAGTGTTTGAGAGGAGGGATTTGTCAGGATCTAAAGCAGAAGTAACCCAAGTCATCTTTATTTTAATTAATTTTATCTTAATTAAAAATAGCTATGCACATTTATGGACTGGTACAATATTCTAATGCATACAATGTATGTTTATCAGTTGAGGCTAATTGGCATATCTATCGCATTAGATACATCATTTCCTTGAGGAACATCCAGAGTTCCTCTAGTGATCTTGATATAATCATTTAATTGTTACCAACCATAACTAAGGCCACCACACTGTGTATGTTAGAAATAGTTCTTCTTAGTTCATGTTAGAAGTTATTTTTCTCTTTAACTGTACTTTCTAGATTTTGACTACTCTTTGTCCATAAAAATCTCCACATATCTATTTCCTAGTTGTTGACCATTAATGTTTTGGCTTCTGCAGAGAAATGAGGCTATTCCTGCTCTTCTGTATCTGGCTTTTTTTTTTTAAATGTAACATAATGCTTTCCATTCATTTCACCACATACAACAGGATTTAATTAATTAATTCTCTTTAACTTCTTTCTTCTCTGTAAGTAGGTCCAGGTTCCTAGGACCATCTGTTGAAGAAGATTTTTCTGTTTGTTTTGTTTTGTTTTGCAAAATAGAATTTTTTGTGCAGCTTCAGCTCACCTGGAACTTACTCTGTAGACCAGGCTAACCTTGAACTCACTGAGATCCTATCTCTGCCTCTTGAGTGCTAGGATTAAAGTCATACATGACCACTGCCTGGCTGAGGCTTGCATTCTTTCTTCTTTCCTTCCTTCCTTTTTTTAAATACATGGCCCTACAATGGCTTTGTTGAAAATCAGTTGGCTATGGCATTTATTCTTGATTCTCTATAGTGTTCTGTCAGGGACCAAGACCCTGGCTTGAGCCTCTAGGCCTCTAGCTAAAGGTTCCTGTGGGAACTGACTGAGAAACCAACCACTGAGCCAACACAATGTTCTCCCAAGAAGAATAGACATTCTCCCAAGTAAAATAGAGTTACTTCTCTGTTACTGTGAAGCAAACCAGAACATCTCTTTTACTTTGGGAAAAACATCTATTCTACCTGGGAGAACATCTATTTTACTTGGGAGAATGTCTATTCTTCTTGGGAGAACATTGTGCTGGCTCAGTGGTTGGTTTCTCAGTCAGTTCCCATGGGAACCTTTAGCTAGAGGCCTAGAGGCTCAAGCCTGGGTCTTGGTCCCTGACAGTGTTCCATTGGTTTGTATGTTTGTTTTATGCCATGCCATGCTGTTTGTGTTTCCATTACTGTATAGTATGTTTTGAAGTTGAGTTTTATAGTGCTTTCAAATTTTTTGATTTTGCTCAGTATTGATGTGGCATTTTAGGGACATTTTTACAAGTGTCAGTAGTATTTTTTCCATTTTTTGTAAAGAATATAATTGGTATTTTGATAGTGTACTGGCTGGTTTGTGTGTTAACTTGACACAAGCTAGAGTAACCAGAGAGGAAGGAGCCTCAGTAGAGGAACTATCTCCTAGAGATCCAGCTGAAAGGCATTTCTTAATTAGTGACCAATGGGAAAAGGCCATGGTGGGTGGCCCTGGGCTTATGGTCCTGGGCTCTATAAGAAAGCAGGCTGAGCAAGCCAGAGAAAGCAAGTCAGTAAGCAGCACCCCTTCATGGCCTCTGTATCAGCTCCTGTGCTGTTTGAGTTCCTGTCCTGACTTTCTTCAGTGATGAACAGCAATGTGGAAGTGTAAACTGAGCAAACCCTTTCCTCCCCAACTTGCCTTGTGGTCATGGTGTTTTTTTTGCTGCAATAACAACATAGCTAGACACATAGTAGAAACTTATTGGCAATGCAAGAATGTTAATATTATCATAGCAGCATCCTTTAATGATTTTGTTTGGCTGACATATGTCAACATCTTTGAACAAAGTATGTGTGTATGCTTTCTTCATGACAAAGTTGACACCCTTTTGAGATGTCTATAGGTGGCACTTCAGGAGACATTTAACAACATTAGATCTTGCAGTCTATGAACACAGGACATCTTTTCATGTGTTTCTTGGGTCCTCTCTCCATATTCCTTTATTATTTTGCTTTTTAATTGTAGAATTCATTTACTTCCTTAGTTACTTTATTACTAGAAAATTTTATCCTTTTGCCAATGGTATTGATTTTTATTTTCTCCATGAATTTGTTACTTAGTAGAAAAAATACACTGCAAGGTTTGTGTGTGTGTTGATTCTGTATCCTGTAACTTTACTAAATTCATCTATCAATTATAATAATTTTAGTGAAGTTTGTGTTTTTCTCTATATAAATCTGTCATGTATAAATAAATTATTTGAGTACTTCTTTGTGTCTATTTCTTTGGACTGCATTATTATTCTGGTGGAGACTTTTAATATATTGAATACAAAGTGTAAAAGTGAACATTTTTCTCTTGTTCTCACTCTTCAGAAGAATGATGTCAGCTTCTTACCACTAGACATAATATATATTATGTGTTTTCCATATGCAGCTATTCCTGTCTTGAGGTAAATTGCTTATAGAGCTAATTTTTAGTGGATTTTCATGAAAGAATATTGAATTTTTACTATTTTTTATTTTTTAAAATATTATTTCAGCTCTCATTTTGCTGACAATGCTGTGTTACATTTATTGACTTGCATATGTTGAACCAGCCTTACATCCCTAGGGTAAGTTCCACTTCATGGTGTGGAATTTATTACATGTCATTTACTTTTATTTTCTTCTACTTTGTTGAGAACTCTTACATATATGTTGATTAGGTACATTGGTCTATATATCCTTTTATTGTCTTCTTGTACAGTTTTAGAATTGGAGTGAACTGGTTTTACAGAATGAGACTGGAAAAGTTTCTTTCTTCCCAATAATATGTTAATCAGAATTTTGGGTGCATCTGACCAAACACCCAAGAAAACAACTTAACAGAGAAGTTATTTTGACTCCTAGTTTCTAAGGGTGTGTCTGTGTGGCTGGGAAGGTGTGGTGAAGTGGAGCAGTACACATCTTGGTGGTCAGTAAACATAGGAAAAAGGATACAAAGAAGGAGCAGGGCAGGCCATATGCTCTGTGTATTTTATTTCCTCCAGAGATCCCACCTCTCCATGACACCATCATGTCATGATGATTTCATCAACAGATTACTCTACTGAGTAAGTCTTCATCCTCAGAATCTAGTTGACTCTGGAAACACCTCACAGATGCTCAATCACGTGCTTTCCTAGTCTTCTAGACGTTATAATCCAACCAAGGTGACAAGTAAAAGCATTGCAAACATTGCCAGATATTTTTAAATGAATCGGCACTAGACCTTTTTAAAACAGTGTTTGGTAAATTTCAGCTCTGAAGTCACCCAGCTTTTCTCTGCTGGAGACATTGTTTTACAAGCTCTACCTCATCACTAGTTACTAGGCAGTTCAGCTTTCCTCCTCCTGGTGCTGTTTTGGTAGATCAGCTATATCCAGAGAGGTGTTTATCTCACCTAAGTTTTTCAACATTGGAGAAGGTGTGTCGTCTCTCCTGAAGTAAAGTGAGATAGAAAAGGCCAGGTATTTGACACTGATTTGTTGATTTATTTTGTGTTTTAATTAAAGCGCTACTTGCACTGTCTATGTGACAAGCGTGATAGCTGAAACAATGAGGCATTGCCCTTAACAACCTGTTAATTACCATATACACTCCTGTGAAATCTTGCTTCCCTGTCTCACCTTGTGGTTTTAGGTACAAAATGAGAATACCAACTGAACCATGACTGGAACCTTTCAGGAGCTGTCCTGGCATTGGACCATCATGACATCTCCTCTCTTCCATTGTCACGTGGTTTTCCAGAAAGACTCCACATCACCTTAACAGTCCGTTAATAATCTTCTTTTGTGACATCAATGGGCCTTTTTATCTTTGCTTTTGTTTATTTGGGTCTTCTCTCTTTTTATCTGGATTAATCTAGCTAACTTGTATATTATCTCTGGGTGTGGTGTATCTGGATAGAGGTGTGAGATGCCTAATATTCTCTGTGGGTTATGTGAGGAAGGGGTCCCTCATGAACCCACCAGGTACACATGGCACAGCCTACCTGGTGTCTGGGGGGAATGCCTGTCAATATCTGAGAACTGCCCTGGGATCCGGCCACAGCAGTGAACAAAGGTGAGGTACTTTTCAGTGTCTTCACTTTGCACAGTTGATTTTCTTAGGGGGGAGGTGGATTCTCAAGCGGGAGGAACTGACTTGCTCAGAGTGCTCTTCCCAGGGCTGAAGGCTGAAGATAGAGTTTCTGAGAACAGGCTGTCTAAGCTCTTCCCTGAGCCTTGGGATGGTGGGTGGAGCTGCTTCTTTCATCTGCTTCCTTGTGTTTCTCTGGACTGAGCTGCTGAGGGCAGGCTGCCCAGCTATGCAGGAGCCAAGGAGTGCGTGTTTCAGGCCACTTTGCTGCTTCTGGAGGCCAAGGATAGTGAACATGGGTGCTTGGTGCTTAGTGTCTTGAGCACTAAGAAGGTGACTGAGGCCACCCAACTTTTTTTCTGGGGTCCTTTGCAGGTTAGTCATGCAAGGTGATTTACTCAGGTACCTTCCAGGACTGGCAGAGAGAGTGAAGTTTCCTGGATGCCTCACAGATTGGGTCAGCTGAGCTGCCAGGAAATTGCCCAGTTACTTTATAGGACTATGAGTGGGTTGGTCTTAGCTATGGGAAGCCTGCTTCTTCCAGGTGGTATAATACTGTGATATCTAGAAAGAGCACACACTGGGATAAAAGCCTGTGAGTGCATCAGGGCTTTCCAACAGCAAATGTGTCTGTGACATGAGGGAGACTGTTTCCTTACAAAGGTTGTCCTCAAGGGACAGATCAGAGATGCTTTTGGATTAACTCCTTCTGTACAAGGCCCTGTACCATTGTATTTCCATGTATACCATGTATTTCCATGCCCTGTACCATTTCTGTCACATTCCTATGCATACTCTGTTTCAATCTTTCCTGTAAAATATGACTTTTTTTTTCTTTTTTAAAAACTGTGTGGAGGAAAGCCATGCAGTAACCACTGGTTAGCCATCTTGCTGATGTCACTAGCTTTTGTTATTTTAGTTTCTAAAAGTTTAATCCCAGAGCAGGCTGAAGATGGGGCAGATAGATAAAATGTCTGGCCAGAAATCATAGAGGGCATAGAATTTTCCTATCTCTAGGCAAGAAAAATGATTTGTATGGGTTTAGATAAGCGGTGAACAGACAAGAGAATGCTGTGATCAGGCAGGACTCCAAAAAGAAACTATGGGCTGATTCTAGGCTGATGAGCAAGCTTGGAAATTTCCCAGCATTACCAACAAGACTGAGGAAAAGTAGACAGCCCTGGGACCTGGAAAAGCTCTCATGCTGGCATGGACATCCTCCCCAGCAACGTGTGAACACATGACTAAAGAAGGGGTCTCCCTGTGATCTCCAGGCCTTGCCACTGTATATAATGCTGAAACCACTTGAAATCTCTACCACTTACCAGACAGAAGCTTGTGAAGACTGAGGTCAAAGCATCATAATAACTCAGGAGCCAATGGAAGTAAAATTGCTTGAGCTATCAATGAGTATTCTATTTTTTGTATGTTTGGGAATATGGGCCTAGATTTGTATTCATTGTATATGTATGTTATATGTATGTATAAATAACAACTTGTATTCCACACTTACACTTACACATGCAAATAGGCTACTTTTCCAGAAATCAAATTATATTTTTCTCTCTTCTATAGAAAGACAAATGCCCAGAAATCACTTTGGAACTCTTGTTAGTAGCTGTACTACCCAGGAGCTCCTACGTAGGATTACTGTGGAGTCATCAGCATAAAGAAAATGCCACCCTAAGAGACATCCAAAGAGTGACAACCTTTTGTCATAAAGAAAGCATGTACATATGCCTTGTTCAAAGATGTTAAAATATACTATATGTCAACCAAGTAACCTGTTCCTGAATGGTGATATACAAATGTTAACATTCTCAAATTGCTAGTACATTTTGGGGGGTGCATAGGGGGTAGAGCTGGCACAACAGTTGATGTACAGTTTTATGGTACATTAAGAATTATAAAACTAATAGTATCTTATTAACAATGACAAAGTGACATGATGAGAATGGTGGCTGGTAATCTTCACAGCAAGGCACGGCTGGGATGTTTTAAATGACTTTTAAAAAGAAAGCAATCCAGGCCTCTTCATGTGTAGCCTGGAGCATACACCCTCTGGGCAACATGAGCTTTTAATTCCCACGAGAAGGAAGATAAAATTGTCAAATAAATGAGGACAGCCACTGAAAAAGAAAGCTGCTTGGAGCAGATAATTGCATCTTCTTCGTCATCCCATCCTTCTTCCTTTGCCCTCTTTCCTGTCAGCAATGCAGCTGAGATGTCTATTAATAGATGCTGATCTCTGACACCAGAACAGCTGTCTCCCAACGCTGGGGACAAAGCTACCTGGTAAAACGTGAAGTTAGAAGACGGAAGAGGTTTGAGTTCTTGGTAAATCTTGTAGGCATTATTTTCAGGGACTTCTTGTTGCAAGGGAGGTAATCTTTTTTAAATCCCAGGGATTAGGTTTCTTGAAACTGAATCCACCCCCCAGTCAAACATAAGAGTATAGCTATGATTACCTAATACCTTACCCACAGCATCTGTGCAAGCAGGCCATTGTCAGTGATAGTGGAGATAAAACCTCTTGCTGGAAGGTTCTCTTGATAATTATGAAGACTTTCAGCCAAGCCCTTGTCAAATGTGGTTATTATTGCCACCACTTGCCTTTGTGATGCAGTGTTTTAAAAGTTCATGCCAGGACTGGAGCCTGCTTTTATTTTATATTTGAATTATTAAGATTATCTTTTGTCCACGGGAACTTTTTGTAGAAATCTCCATCCCCTCCCTCCTCTCCCCTTCCCTCCCCTCCCCTCCTCTCATATCATCATCATCCATCCAAGTTGACTGTTTTGTTGGCTGTGCAGGAGCTTCTTAGTTCTGCTTGTCTATTGTTGGCTTAAATGCTTGGACAAATGGAGTCCTATTCAGGAACCCTTTTCCTACACTTATATTAAGCAGGGCACTGTCTATGTTTTCTTCTAGCAGCTTTGGTGTTTCAGGTTTTATGTTTAGGTCTTTGATCCCTTTGGAGTTTAGTTTTTGTGCAAAGCGATGAATATGGTTCTGATTTCATTCTTCTTCATGTGAACATCCAGTTTTCCAAACATCGTTTGTTGAAGATACTTTCTTTTCTCTGGTTTATATTTTTAGTAACTTTGTAAAGAATTAGGTGGCTGAAGTTAAACATTAGTCTCCATGTCTCATTTTGTGCCGGTGTCATATTATTATTTGTTACTATAGTTCTGTAATTATAATCTCCCTACCACTGTTCTTTTTCTTTAAAACTATTTGAATATTAAGGGTCTTTGTGACTTCATATAAATTTTAGAAAAAGGTTATTTATGTGAAGAACAAGATGTGAGTTTTGATGGTACTGTCCTGAATGTGTAAATCGGCTATAGTAAAAGGGTGATTTTCACAATGCTAACTCTACCAATCCATGTGCATGGGATGTCTTTCCATTTTATAGTGTATATTTTTTTCTGAAATTTAACATTTTTATTGTAGAGGTTTCACTTCCTTGGTTATGTTGATTTCTAGGTATGTTATTTTCTTTGAAGCTATGTGAACAAGTGTGCCCATGATCTCCTCTATATGTTTGTTAGAGTATGGAAAAACTACTGCTTTGTGCAAGTTGAATCTATATCTGGTCACAGTGCTGAATTTGTTTATCATTTGTAGAAATTTTTGGTAGAATTTTTGGGATTTTTCATGTCTTCTGCAAATGAGCTTGACTTTTTTTTTATTTGTAATTTCCTTCTCTGGTCTTATTTCTCCAACTAGTACCCAAGCACAATATTGGGGGGGGCATGAGAATAGTGGCCGTCTTTGTCTCATTCCTGACTTCAGGGTGATTGTTTCAATCATTTCTCCATTTAGACTGGTGTTTGCTGTGGATTTCCTATGTATAGCTTATATCATGTTGAATTATGCTTCTTCTACTTCTATTTTTAAAGACCTTTACCATAAAGACATTTTTGGTTTTGTCAAGGGATTTTTATGCATCTATTTAGACAATCATATAATTTTTATCTTTAAGTCCATTTATATGGTTTATTATACTTATTGACTTGTGTAGAACCATGCCTGAAATGCAAGAATAAAGCAACTTGTTCATGTGGTGTATACTTATGATGAATGTCTGTGTTCTGTATGCTAGTATTTTATTGAATATTTTTCAGTCTGTTTTCATCAAGGATGTTGGCCTGTAGTTATATTTCTTGTTTTTGTGTCTTTATATAGTTTTAGTAGTGAAGTAACACTAGCTCTGTAGAAGGAGTTTGAGAGTGCTCCTTCTGTTTATATTTTTTTTGAATAGTTTAAGAAGTATTGGCTGTAGATCTTTGAATGACTGGTAGAATTCTGTGAAACATCTGGTCCTGAATTTTTTTAAACTAGAAGATGTTTTATTACTATTTCAACCACCTCATTTGGTGTGGTCTGTTTAATTTTTGACTTCTTGCTTTAGCTTTGGTGTTATAGCTAAATCCAAAACGTATCCTTTTTTTTTCTTTTTTAAACTTTTCAGCTTAATAGACCACAGGTTTATTAAGTATTCCCTTAAAATAGCCTGAATTTCTTTGGTATCTGTTACAATGTTTCCTTGTTTGTTTTGAATTTTGTTAACTTGGGTTCTTGGTTTCTTTCTTTTGGTTAGTTGGGCAATGGTCTGTCAATCTTGTTCATCTTCCCAAAGTATCAATTCTTAGATTTGTTGATTCTTTGTGATATTTTCTTTGTCTCTATTTCATTGATTTTTGCTGATTTTATCATTTCTTATCATCAAACAGGTTTGAATTTAATTTGTTCTTGGTTTTCTAAATTTTTGAGTTGCCTCATGAAGCCATTTATTTGTGTTCTTTCTGATTTTTAAACTTTCCTTCATAAGGATACTTTCCATCTGTCCCAAAGGTTTTATTGTGTTGTATTTTCATCTTTATTCAGTTCCAAGATTTTTCTTTGTTTGTCTCTTTGACCCATTCATTATCCAGTAATGAGCTGTTTAGTCTCCATCAGGCTGTCTGTTTACCAGAGATTTATTTGTTATCATTTAAAAATTTTGACTGCCTTGTGTCTGATAGAGAACTAGGAGTGATTTCAATCTTCTTGAATTCATAAAGATGCAATATATCACCACATATTTTTTGGCTGGTACAGAAACTTCTGACTACTGAAAAGCTTGCATATGCTGCTGAGTAGAATGTGTACTCTTCAGGTTTTGGTTGTATATTTTGTAGATGTCTATTAGGTCCATTAATGTGTGATGTCAATTAATTCTGATTTTTTTGTTTAATTTTTGTTCAGATAATTTGTTCACTGGAAAAAGTGAAGTACTAAAATTATTTACTATTGATGGATTGATGTTAATACATGTCTTTAAATCCTGTAGTACCTTTTTTGTTTTGTTTTTTTGTTTTTTGGGGTTTTGTTTGTTTGTTTTTTAGTGAAATTGAGTATCCCAGAGTTTGGTGCTTGTATGTTTAGGATAGTAGTGTTTCTTTGGTTATTCTTTCCCCTGAAATGCCACACTTTATCTCTTCAGATTAGCTATCGTTTTGAAGTCTATTTTGTCTGATATTAGGATAGCAACGTCTGCTTGATTACTGGTCCTACTTACTTCAAGTACTTTTTTATCTTTGCACTTAAAGGTGATTTTTATCTTTATAGCTGAGATGTTTTTCTAGTATCTTGCTTGCTACTTGCTACTTGATCCTTTTAGCAAGCCAGTGAATTTTGATGAAAGAATTGAAGCCACTGATATTTACAGTCATTATAGAAATGTATATGTTAATTCTGGTTGTGGTTTTGTTGATAGTTGATGTTGGTGTTGGTGATCACAGTGATGCTGTGTGTTTCAGTAATTACAGATGCATCTTTCTTTCTGTAGTCTCTACTATGTTCATTACTCTCTAGCCAGAAATATTGCTTACTCTGTTTTTTTTTCCAGGTTTACTTTGTTTGGTATATTTTTTAAGGCTGTTTATATTATGGGAAATTTTTTTTTCCTGCAATTATGGTGGATAGTTTTGCTGTGTATATTAGCCTGGGCTGGATCTCATGGATTTTTAGGTCTTGAAATGCATAGCTCTGAGTTCTTCTGACTTTCAAAGTTTCCATTGAGAAATCAGCTGCTATTTTGATGGGCTTTCCTTTACATGTGACTTTCATTTTTATTTTCTCTTGAAGCTTTCATTACATTTTCCTTGTTATACTTAGTGTTTTAACTATGGTATGCAATGGGATTTTCTTGTCTACTTGGTTTTCTGTGTGCTTCTTGTATCTGTTTGGATGTGTCTTTCCTTAGTTTGGTGAAATTTTCTTTAATCTTCTTGCTGAAAATCTGCTCTGTGCCAATGGTTTGGTAATCTTTTCCCTTATTTGTGCCTATAATTTTAAGGGCTTTTCATGGTGCTCCACATTTTCTACATCTTCCTTTTCTTTATTTTTTTTTATACTCCTTTTTCTTTTGGTGTCGATCTTCTACTTTATCGTCAAGTTTTGATATTACATCTTCTGCTTTATTTACTCTTGTAAGGTGTCCTTTGAGGTTTATAGTTGAATTATGGAGGTTTTAATTTCATATTTCAGGTTAACTCCTCTACAATCTTTCCACCTCCTTATTGACTTCATTTTCAAATTGTGGGTTGACTTTTGTCAGTTACACCAGCCTTATGTTTGTATTTTCTTAAGCATCCCTCAAATACATATTTTTCTTAAGAGCATTCCTTTTATTTTCATTGAGCTGTTTCTTTAAACTTTTTGAATTCTTTGATGAAATTTGTGGTTGACAGATTAAATCTTGTGACCTAGGGTTCACCTAGATAATTCTCATTGGCAAACATTTCTATAGGACTAGTAGTTTTGGAGAGAAGATATTGCCTTGATCTTTCATGTTTGTATATTTGATATGAGATCTGGCTATACAGATGTCTCTTGTCAGAATTAGGTTTCATAGGAACATAACAGGTTTTGGCAAAAGAGAGGGTGTGCAGGTTAATAGGGCCCAGAAGTGGGAAATAACTTTGGTGGAATGAAGACAGGTGAAGAGGGTGAGCTGGGATGGTGCTCAGGATGACTCCTGATCTGTTCCTGTAGTGTGGAGTAGATGTGACTGGGTCAAGAGGTTGGGACAGGAGAGTAGGCTTGGGGTAAGTAGGGAAAATTCTCTCAGAAATCTAGAAATTGGTGACAGTGCAGTAAGGGGTGGCCAGAATATGTCAGGGCACTGGGTAGGGAACCAAGGATAGACCTAGCAAGTGGACAAACAGGGTCAGGGAGGCTTTCCAAGTTAGACCTTGGAGAAGGATATGGGAATTCTGACAGGGTAGATAGGTTGGATGTGGTATAGAAGGGATCTGTTGATGTTGTCAGGTAGGGCAGGTCCTGGTGGTAGCTGTATACCTTATTTTTATAGAGAAAGATGTTCTTCAAGTTCAGTGAGTCCCAAGATTCTTATTACTCTATTTTCAGATGAATGTGGTCTCTATGTGTATATAAAACATGATAAACACTTTGTAATTATCTCTTGAAGAAACAAAAATATCCAATTAGGTTGGAATGCATCCAGAATTGGTGCCTTCTGAATTGGCTCATGATAGTTAACAGATCTGGTGCATCTTGGGATGCATAATTGGCATTTGTGGAGTTATCATAGTCCCAGAGATGATTAGGCTTTGTTTTGATGTCCTTTAATTTCACATTTGTTTCAATTCTTTTACCAGACCCATATATTTATCTTTCCACATCTGTTCTCAGGGTATTAGTGTTTAGTATAGACACAGTATCAATCAACCTCAGTTGTTACTGCGATTGTCAGATAGCAAACAACTACTCTATTGGCCAAAAAAGTTACTCTAATTTTAAATATTTTAAAAAAAAGTTTTTTCAAATAAATCTTGTAAGAGCTGATTTCTTAATTTGAGACGGTGTGCTGTTTGAATTTACTTATGTGGCTTTTTGTTTGTTTGTTTTGATTTTTGAGGCAGAGTTTCACTATGTAATCTTGGCTGTCATAGAGCTCACTATGTAGACCAGGGTAGCCTCAAATTCACAGAGATCCACCTGCCTCTACCTACCTAGGGCTGAGATTAAAAGTCTGAGTCATCGCTCCCAACTTTCTTTGTTCATGAGGCAGTGTTTCACCATGTAGCAGTCCTACACTGGTGTACTTTCATAGAGCTGCTGGTTTCATGGTGAACCCTGAAGCCCCTGGGTCTGGTGTCAGAGAACAACAATACAGCAGCAGTAGATAGACACTCATCAGCAAGCAGAAAAGTCAGGCAGACCAGCAACCCTCCACCTACATCACTGCTGGGAGGTTCTGACCTCCCTGGGAGAGAGTACTTTCCCCCCAGTTAATCATTCCTGGAAATTCCCTCATAGACCCACCCAGAGGTATATCTCTTAAGTAATTCCATATCCCATTGAGTTGACAACCAAGATCAATCATCACAAAGATGCGAAATTTTAAGACAAGTTATGTGGAAAGATCTTGAGCTGTCCACATCCTCTCCAGATACATAGTCTTCAGAGCATTCACCTGCCTTCAACAATCTAGATACTGTTTAATTCCAAGGTCCCAAGCTGAGTTCTTCCTTTGCTCAAGGAAGTGAGTAAGGCTGAGTTCCCAACTCTTAATCATGCTTGCTCTTTCTGGCAATTAGACTCCTTCTTAGACTTCACCAAAAGTGAACTCATGAGAACCAAAGATGTTCCTATCACACAGGAAATTTCAAGCAATTAGTAGCTCTATAGCAGGCAATAGTGACTTAGACTGCTTCTATCATCAAAGGGTCTGCAAGTTGCTCAAAGACTGAGCAGGCTACTTCCTGTCTTCTTTGTTGCCTATTAGTGACTTTGTTTCTTCAAAAGTATATGTAAGTCCTCCATCTGGCTTCAGTAGGCTGTTTCTTCATATATCCACAGTTGCATATCTGTCTAGACAAAGTATTTTTCCCCTAAAGACTAAATTACAGCCTCTGTGCTTTGTCCATCTACCTCTTTTTCAACTCAGGGGTGTCCTCCTTGAGGTCATCCGATGGATAAACTTAAATGGGACGACAAAACCTCAATTTAGCTTTGCTGCTAGGGAGTCCCTTGTTGACCGGCAGAATTAAACTACAAGAAGATGCTTTGAAAAGGACTGGCCAAAGGCTGTCCCTTTTAAGTCATTGCTTATAGTAACGTAACTTGGGGCTGCAGAAGTCATTGATCTTTTCATCTCAGAAAGTCTAAAGGACTAACTCTCAGTGAGTTTAGATTTCAGAGCACAATTAAAACTGAGCCTTTATCCCCTGCATCTGCCTGCAGATAAAATAGCTGTAGTTATAGCTAATTTGTCTCTTATAAGATCTGTCAAAGCCATCAGAGGTTGCCAGCACATTCAAGTGTTCTAAGCCTCCCCTACTTATATGCCTTTAGATGGCAGGCATATAGTATAGCCCCACAAGCAGGAGGCTGGGTTGAATAAGATATTACCTTGGTCTAAAATACATGTGCACACACAGGGCTACTCAATAATTAAGATATTTAAAAAAATTAAACTCTGGAGTGGGTGACAGATGCTTGTAATTCAAATACTCAAGAGGAAGAAGCAAGGAGATCATAAATTTGAGGCCAGCTTGAGGTATACATCAGACTACCTCCAAAATTCAAAGCAAAATAAAACAGACATGTAAAAATATGAATAAAATGTAATTATTTTCTTTTGCCTCTAATTACAATATGGTTTAACATATTGCTTACAGTTGGTTTTGATTATTGTTGCTGAGGGTTTTTTTTTATTTTTATTTTTTTGAGACATAGTCTTGCTGTGGCATAGAACTCACTATGTATTTCAGGCTAGCCTCAAACTCATTATCTTCTTGCCTTATCCTCTGAGTGCTGAGACTGCAGGTGTGTGGTAACACTCAAAACTGCAGTCAATCTTGTTGATTTTGCTTGCTTGGTTTTTTTTGTTTTGTTTTGTTTTTTTAGCTATTTTGCAACTGAAATAATAGGCAGTGATAGTTTTTCAATCTGGAATACTGAGCTTACATTGTCTTATGGTAGGTGTATAATGTTTAGTAAACTACCTTTATAGCTTTACTCCTGGTAACAAATTGGGTATTGGAATTTGGTTCTGATCTAAAGGTGAGAAAATTTTATGTAAGACAGATACTAATTTCCCTTTCAAATCAGTGTAGGTTAAGTGAATGTTGGTATGGCAGGACCATGATTACCAGGGACCTATTCTTATCTCTAAATTCTCCATTATAATAAATATATCATTTCTAATGTGTGATCAAATAGTCTCTTTAGCTTAATAATCACATTCATATTTTTGTCTAGGAAGACAGACAGTACAGAAAAGACAAAATGCACCTTTGCATTGTCTCTATAGAAGATTTCTACAACTGTCACAGAACACAAACCTGAATTTTATTTGTCAGAACCAACAAAGCAATGCATAGCTACAAGAGAAGCTAGGAAATCTGGTCTTTATTGTGGTGTCATGCTCAACTAAAAATGGTATTACTATGGGAGCTACTGGGGACTGAAAAGGGTATTGACTGGGGACATTACAGGGAGAAAGGGATGGGCTCTTAAGATAAGTCTTCTTCTCCCTTGGTGGTCAGGGCACACCTATGCTCACACCTCCATGCTGGTACCTTGGGCATCAGTCAAAACCTGTTTATTAAGAAGCTTTCATATCCTTCTTCCAGGAAGCACAAAGGTGTTTGAAATGCAACTATTACTTACAGTCCAATCAGGAGATGGTTGATATTATAAAGTTTATGACTCATAGTTCCACATGAGGAAAGAGCATGAAATTCAAGAAGTACCACGGTCATCAGGGCCACAGTCATCTGAAGGGAAAATGTAAGGGGAGAACTATGACAGTGACATAAATGGTGATTTCTTTGGCAAGAAACAGGAGAGACAGGGAAATAGATTTAGGACTGGCATTATTTCATGGGCTGTAGGGCATAGGGCTGTTATTAGTTGTCTGATACCTGGTCTGAGGTGACTAGGATAGGTGATGGCTAGTGATCTGAAGTGTGAAAGCCACTGGAGGCAGTTGGGGAATATTGGAGCACTGATAGATTACTTCCTGATCATGTGAGAGGACCTTGGTCCCATCCATCTTACAACACTGGTGCATATGCACACACACATACGTACATAAGTGGCAGGAAGTACAGGCTTTGGGTTGGTTGCCTGCCAAAGGTATGCTCACAGGAGATTTACTACTTCTAGTAAGCAGCTAACCCTGGGAGATATGGCCTATCTATGGTCAGTATGGCTCCAAAATAATATCAAACATAGAAAGTAAAAACATAATAAATAAGAAAATACAAGCTAAAACAGAACTAAGAACTATTTTATGCAACATAAATCCTACTGTTTTTTTTTTCTCTTCAGGTCTATTCAGAAAATAACAGAACAAGAGGACAAGTCACAGGTGTATGCAAGGCCTTAGTCTAACTTGGTATGGACTTAAGGGGTCCAAGCTTAAAGGGGGTCCTTGTCAGTGGGGGTCTTAAACCTGACATTTCATGGCATGTAAGGACAAGGCAGGATGAGAACAGGTCAGGTTAGGATTAGGGTTGGACAGAACTGCAGAGCAAATTATGAAGATGGACTGATCCATACATGCCTAGCTTAGA
Source organism: Sigmodon hispidus (assembly GCA_004025045.1). NCBI lineage: Eukaryota > Metazoa > Chordata > Mammalia > Rodentia > Cricetidae > Sigmodon > Sigmodon hispidus. The sequence continues at coordinate 21,278 of PVIH01015811.1, forward strand.
TGTTGTTAACTTACAGGCTTTTTATTAGTTTCTTCCTGTTTTCTTTTTACCTTTTATCTATGTGTTGAGGTCACTGGGGAATTTTTCTAAACTTGCTGAGCCATTCTGCTAGACTCTGCTCTGTTTCTGAATCCTTTGGAAGGCTATTAAAACAGACTTAGATTACAAGCCAGGAATGTCTAATTTAAAAGGCTGGGAGCAAAACCTAAGAATCTTTCATGATGTAGACCCTGCTGATCTTGGTCAGAGCTGCTAACCAGAGGTATCTAATTCACAGAGCTCAAAAGGATGGATCCTGGGTCCTTTGCACCCAGTAACACCCAAATTCCATGCTTTGAGACACACATGGTCTTGGATTTACTGAATTTTGACATGAAAAATTTCAGCTCTGACAAAAGTATTGTGGAGAATCAATACCACTCTCTCCTTGGCCACGCTTAGGAAGTGACTGGGATACAGTAGTGTTATGATGGTGGCAGTTATCTTTTACTATATTTTACAAAAGGTTTTTTCTCTTCTTGTTTATGCTACAGGAAGATGCTATTTTCTTAAATAAATAACAGCACTTCCAGGAGTGGGAATTACTCTGTTAGTAGAGACTCATCCATTCATTCTGCACTGACCACTGCTATGCTTGGCAGTGTCTTGATTCACCATCAACCATCATGCTTCATTCTTCTGTCCTGACCTCCCGTCCATTCCAGCATTTCTCAGGTGCTATGGACCCTTTCTCCATTCTGAGAGGGACAGTTATTTTTTCTAATATTAGATATATGTATGTATTGTGCAAGTCTGAGCAAAGTTTGCATTGAAACAAGAACTCTTTTATCAATGAAAAGTCTAGGAGTCTCAGAAAGCCCTTAGATGAGAGAGAAAAACAAAGCAAAAACAGGCTGATCCCAAAACAAAGCAAAGAGCCCCCAAGAAAGGGAGGAAACTACGAGAGGAGGTCTTACTGGTGAGGTGTAAGGCCCAAGCTGCCCTCTTCTATAGTTAGTAGATAGCTGTTCTGGTCTTGTATCTCTCCAGATTCATCTTGGTAGGCACCATTTGTAGTATCCATGTTGAGAGACTTCCAAAGACCATCAGGGAGCTGGATTCTGATGCAAACACTTGAGGGTCAGTTTATTCTTTTGGACAGGTTTGAACTGGAGCCAAAACCCTATGTTTCAATGAGCTCAGGGGTGAGAGGGTTTTTTTTTTTTGTTTTTTGTTTTTTAAAAATACTTTAGTAAGGTGCTACATGTCTTGGCATTTTAGGATTAGATAAAGGGGTATGAAGTAGAATTTCTTGGAAAGTATTGGATAAACTTTTGGGTCAAAACCAAGTTTTGAATCTACTGGCTGTTAGGCACATTCCTGAGATTTTTCCTAGATTCTTCTTAGACCTGGGCTTTGCCCTCAGGTACTAGATGTTCTAGAAAAATGGTCTTTCTCAGAGATGAAGTTTTGTAAAGGTAGATCTATGCCTTCACATTTCTCCTTCTGACTGGTCCCTGAGAGTTACAATCATGGGATTCTCTTGTCCTCTAGTTCTATCCAGGTCTGATTCCAAGGTGCATGTAGATTTCCTGAGGCTTCATTCTCAGCAGGTAAAATCATCAGTAGGAGCCATGCTACTGCTTTTGTCACACTTGTAGTTTGAGAGGTTGGTCTGGATCTTTTAAAATTTCTCATCCTTCATTCCAGAAATCTTCCTTGAGTGTAAAGGGGTCCACTTGTCTCACATGGGAATGGTGGATCCAGGTGGATATGCCATGAGCCTTGATGGCTGTGGCTGTGGTCAGCAGAACAATGTAGGGTCCTTTCCACTTGAGTTCCAATGACCCTAAGTAATGTCTTTTAATATAGACTCAGTTCAGTTCCCTGGTTGAAACCTGTAGGGTTTGGGGAAACACCAGATTTATAGAGGGTCCTAATCTTGGGCCACACTTCCTTGTGGACCCACTAGACCCCTTGTATAGCATCAAGAAGATCTTGGTCATCTAGTTCTGTCAGCAAATCCACCAGGAGGCTGGGGATGATGGGGGAAGAATTGCCAAATATAATTTAAAATAGGGTTACCCCATCTGATAAGGGGAGTTCCTGGTCCTATATAAGGTGAAAGGAAGGAGAACCACTGAGTCTGTGCCAGTCTCCAAGGTAAATTTAGTTAGGGTCTCTTTTAGAGTATCTTTTCTACCTGTCCTGAACTCTGAGATCTATATGCACCACACAGCTTCTAATCACCCCCCAGAAGGTGGCTAATCACTTACCTGGGACACAAAAGCCACACCATTGTCTGACCCTATCATGTTGGAAATCTATACCTGGGCAGGATGTCTTCAAGTACCTTCTTAGCCACTACCTGTACTGTTTTGTATTTGGTGAGAAATGCCTCTGTCTATTCTGAAAAAGTATATAAAAAGACTAGCAGATACCTGTAACCATATTTGCCAGGTTTTATCTCAGTGAAGTCTACTTCCTAGTAGGCTCCAGGCTTCTTCCCCCTGAGTCAAGACCCAGGGTTTTTAGGGTTGGCGATCGCATTGGTGAGCTGACAGGCTTTGCAGTTGGTGACAATGTTTATAATTTTTTGTTGTACATCTTTGATTTTTGCTCTCTACTATCTAACCAAGTTCTGCATTCTCCATGTTCCCATATGAGAGGATCAATGGATGTTGATAAGCAAAAGATCAAAGGATCTTTTCCAGATGCTCAGGCAAGATGATTTTATTGTCTATAGCTCTCTATCACCCCTCTATGTACTGGGTCATGGGTAGGGTCTTGATCTAGGAGAGATCTTCCTTAGCATACCCAGGACTTTCTGGTAGAGTAGGTGCCCCAGGGTCCACCAATACATGTGCAAAAACTACTTTAGTCTGGAGTGCCACCTGCCGAGTGCTTTTGCCTGCCATACTGTTGCCCCTGGGGATAGGTCTATTCCCTCTCTGGTGCCCTGGGCAATGGACAATGGTCAATTTCTTGGATAACCATAGAGATTTAAGGGGGGGGCAGAATCTCATTTTTATTTTTGATAATTTTTCCTCTTGTAGTCAGCAGTTCCATTTCTTTGTACATTGCCCCATGCACACGTGACATGGTGAAAGCATAATAGCTGTCTGTGTAGATGTTAACCTTCTACCCTTGTCCCAGATCTAATGCCTTAGGTAGGTCCATCATCTCTATCCATTGGGCAGATGTCACAGGTGGCATCAGTTCTGCACATATTGCCTCCTCTGCAGTGGTAACTGCTGCTCCTGCATACCTTTGACTGCTCTGCACAAAACTGCTACCATCAGTATACCAGGTAACTTCTGCATTGGACAGTGGGATATCTTGCAAGTTTGGCCTAGTGCTGTGCACCTGGGCCAGGATCCTGGAACAGTCATGTAGTAGTGCTTTCAGGTCCAGATAGAATAGTAGAGTAGCTGAATTTAGTACCTGGAAAGTTATTCTGGCCCAGTTAAACAACAGAGTCTGGTAATGAGTCATTCTGACATTGTTCAGCCACCAATCAGGGGCTGCTTGAGAACTCCTTCAAGTGTGTGTGAGGTGGTTATGGTGAGGGTCTGTTACAAGGTCAACTTGTCAGCATCCTTTACCAATTGGGCCACAGGAGCTATTACATGCAGGCAAAGTGGCTATCCAGCTGCCACAGGGTCCAGAGTTTTTGACAGGTAGGCTATGGGTTGTTGTGGCCAAGAATTTGGGTTAGGACTCCCTTGGATATTGCCTTGATTTCATCTACATATTGGTGAAATGGTTTGGTCACGTATGGCAGACCCAGTGCTGGGGATGAGAGCAGACTTTCTTTGAGTTTATCAAAAGCCAACTCATGGTCCTCAGTCCAGGTGAAGTCCTGTCCTTTTTTTGGAGGCCTCATATAAGAGCTTGGCCAGTTCTGTTAATCCTGGAATCCACAGAAGACAGAGGCTAGGAACTCTCTCACTTGCCTTGTGGTAGCTGGTGTGAGAATCTTATGCACTGTCTTCTTCCTTGTGTCCAAAAGCCACTGCTGCCCTTCCTTCAGGATGTTACTTGCCTCTTGCAGATTTGGATCTTCTTGACTGAGGCATGGTATCTTAGGTCCCCTAGAGTCTGCAATAGCCACTCAGTTCCAGTTAGGCAGATCTCTTGGTCTATAGACTCAGTCAGCAAGTCATCAACATACTGTAACAGACTGATCTCTGGGTTCTGTGTCTGGTATATATCCAGGTCTTCATTCAGAGTTTCATCAAAGATGGTGAGGGAGATTTTTAATCCTTGTGTTAGTCTGGTCCATGTCAGCTGGCTGCTGATCCCAATCTCTAGGTCATGCATTCAAAGGTGAAATATTGCTAGCTTTTGGGGCACAGAAACAGACTTGAAAAGGCATCTTTTATGTCCCAAACAGTATACCATTGCTATCTTGGGGCAATGAGCTAAGTAAGCTATAAGGTTTAGGTACTGTGGGATGGATGTATGTCCATCACCCTTTTGTTGATCTCTCACAAGTCCTAGACTGATCTGTAATCATTACTATGAGGTTTTTTGACAGGTAGCAAAGGTGTGTTCCAGGATAACTGCACAGGCCTGAGGATACCTGAGTCCAGTAGCCTCCTGATGTGTGATGTGATGCTCTTTTTAGCCTCTAGGGGCATGGAGTACTGATGGATCTTCACTGGATCTGCCCTTTGGCCTAATTTCCACATATATAGGTGGGTGATGCACTGCTAGTCTCATCCCCTGTGTTTCAGCCCAGACTGATGGAACTCCTGAAGCCAGGTCTCCAGCTGGGGGTCAGGCAGAGTGATTATCTGATTTAGCCTGTACTCTTCAGTTAAATTACTGGTCACTAATACATGAATGGTTTTTCCATTTTACTTAAACAATTCAGCTTTTTTTATTAGAAAAGTATATTTGGGCTTTCACATTTTGGTCAGTAAATCATGACCTAACAAGGGATATGGGCATTCCGGAATCACCAGGAAAGAATGGGTCACTTGATCCATTCCCAAATGTACCATTTTTCTGGTAATCCACGAATAAGGTTTGACTCCAGTGGCACCTTGAACCCAAGTCTTTTTGTCTGTCATGGGTCCATCAGCCCTCATTAGTACTGACTTCTGAGCTCCTGTGTCTACCATGAAGTAAACTATTCTCCCCTCCACTGTTAGGGTTACCCTGGGCTCAGGGAGGGGGGCCAAACTCTGTCTCCCCTAGTCACTGTTCATTAGGCTAAGGATGTTAGTGTTGCTCTTAGGCGCCTTCTGGGGACATTCCTTAGCCCAGTGCCCCTCCTCTCTGCCGCACACACATTGATTCTTTCCCAGCCAGGCCTTTCTTTGTTACCTCCCAGTTTTTCATCTTCTTCTCTAGCTAGAAGCCGTCACAGTTGCCTTTGGCGCTCTTTCAGTTCTGCAGTAGTAGCCCACAGCACACTAGCAAAGTGCTGATTCTTAGGCTGCTCTCTTTTAATTTGTTTTCCTCTACACTATCCCTTGCATTATATATTTTCTCAGCCACCTTTACTAAATCTCTAATACTCTTTTCTCCTAGGTGTTCCAGCCTCTGTAGTTTTCTCCTGCTATCAGGAGCTGACTGGAAAGCCAAGGTCATTGCCGCAGCATTTTCCTGGGCCTCAGGATCATAGGGCATATACCTCCTGAAGGTGTTCTAGGAATGCTGCTGGCCTTTCATCTTCTCTCTGCCTTACATCATAGACCTTACTCAACATCTCAGGCTGTCTTGCAGCTGCCTTGAGATCTGCCAATAGAGTCTGACAACAGACCAGGAGGCTCACCTTACCTTCAGCCATATTACAATTCCACACCGGGTAAATTAGGGGGAAAGCTGTATCTATAGGACCTGGTTGGCATTAAGGCTCTCCTGTGGGGCCCTGAATCAGCTTTCGAGCATTGATTGTATCCAATCTCTCTCCTCTTTTGTCAAGAGGCTTTGTAAAAGCTGTGCACAATCATCCATGTAGGTTGGTAGGTAAAAAGAATTGTCTCAAAGAGGCTAATCAGTCCCTTAGGATTTTCCAAGAAGGGTGCATTTTGGGCCCTCCAATTTTAAAGGTCACTAGTTGCAAAGGTGCATTAGTGAGGTGGTTGATTCCCATCCTGGTCAGGGGGTCCTGGTGCTCTAAGGGGAAGAACTATAGTACCAGGATCAGAAGTATCTCCCCTATGGCTATGAGTCCCATGAACCAGTCCCTCCCTTGTCCCAAACGTGGGAGAATTTAGAGCCAGACTAACTGGCAGGGAATCTGATGGTGGGGCAGCTGCACTAGGATGAGGGGAGTGTAAAGGTGGTGGTGGTGGAAGATCTCATCCTCTGTGTTGCCTCCTTGAAGGATCTCCAGCTTAGGAGCCAAAGGGATCATAGAGGGTGAGCCTATCTCTGTAGCTGCCTGGACCTTAACCTTTCAAAGCAAGAATGGTTTAATCTAAGAAAGGGTGTCCTCTACTAAGTCTCTCCAGACCACTATGTAGGGTAGTTGGTTGGGGTGTCCCACTCGTGGTCTGAAGACCATTTCCTCTACTGCTCCTATGAGGGCCAGGTTGAAGGGTCCCTCAAGGGTGTAAGTATTCTTGGCACTCCATATGGTTGAGCCAACATGGCTCCAGTGGGATGCGCCTTGTGCGGAGGCATGCCCCTGGGTGTGACCGCTTAAACCCTAGTGGCACTGCATACAGAAGCACCTCCCTGGACACATACGGAGGTATGCCCTAAATGTGACTATATAAACCCGTATGCACCTCTTCTCTTAAAAAGAGATGCCACGTTTTGGTTGCTCTCCTCTCCTCTCCTCTGTCCTGCTTCTGTTTCTGTACCTGCCTGAGAATTCTCTTAAATAAACCCTGGTGTGGCCTTGGTAGTGCGACTGTGTGTGTGTCTCTTCTCATGTGCGAAACCAACAAAGGGGCCAGTGGACCTTGAGTCCTGGCCATTCCAACCTACAAAAGGTGGCAAGTTTAGACTTTTTAATTATGACCTAAAGATTATGAACAGGTGCATTAACATCTCAGTAATGAGTTAAGAGTAAGTTCAGAATGGAAGAAGTTGTTTGTCCCATGGCATTTATCACAGTCAGAAACACAAATACAGAGAAACACAGACACCACTGAAGACAAAGGGCACAAGAGGAAAACTTACCCCAACAGACTAGACTGAAAGCAAAGTGACAAATAAAATGATAATTTGTTGCCATGTTGTGGGAGTGACCCACTTGAGCATCCAAATACCATCCAGATCTGAGGCTATTCATCCTCAATCAAACAGATATAGGACTCTCCATTCTTTTAACTGGGGTCTGGAATGTCTTCCAGTCCCTCGTGACCACGGTTCTCCAGCACATCTGCTCTTAACCTGGGGTTAGGGGATGTCTGGTCATGATCACCAGTTTGAGTGCAGCCCAGAAATGATACTAAACATGGACAGCAGACAAACACCACTCAGAGACACTTACCTACTGACCTGACTCTCCAGTTCAGAGTCCATTGGGGCCATGGGGTTCCCAGACAATGCACCAAATGTAGTACCCATGTCAAGAGACCTCCAAGACCACCAGAGAGCTCAATTCTGATGCAAGCACTTGAGAACCAGTTTATTCTTTTGGACAGGTTCAAACACAAGCAGAAACCCTATGTACTAATGCAGTGGAGGGAATCTGGCCCCAACTCAGGGGTGAGAGGGTTTTTGAAGAAAAAAAAAATATTTAAGTGGAGTGTTACATGTCTTGGTATTTCAGGATTGGATAAAGGGGTATGAGGTAGAGTAATTCTAGGAAACTATTGGTTGAACTTTTTGGCATGAAAGTTTTGAACCTACTGGCTAAACTTTTGTTGCAAAACCAAGCTTTGAACCTATTGGCTGTCAGGCACGTTCCTGAGAAGATTTTTTTTCCTAGATTCTTCTTAGATTTGGGCCCTGCCATCAAGGACTAGATGTTCTTTTTTTTGAGGATTAAATGATAGTTTATTAAAATTATAAGTTTTTTTAGCTCTTTTAAAATTTATTTCTCTTTTTTATTATGAATAGAGTCATTTTTTATCCATGTATCCCCTTGTTCAAACTCCCTTCCCCCTCCCACCCCTTCCAGTCACTCTTTCTTCTCCCCATCTCCTTATCTCCTCCCCAGCAAGGGCAGGAGGTCCCAAGGTCCCAATGTGGCTTAGTTCAGCATCCACTTCCAGCAGATCCGCTTTCTTCACCCCAACATCAAGACTGGGTCAGGTGTTCCTCTGGAGGGAATGGGCTCCAAGGTGCCAGTCCAAGGTGTTTCAGATCCCAAGCTGCTCAGAGGTTGTGGTTTGCAGCTTGGACATGCTTAGCTTTTGGCTTTTTTGTTTAAAGTCCACCAATGAGTGAGTACATCCCCTGCTTATCTTTCTGGGTTTGTGATACCTCACTCAGGAGGATATTCTCCAAATTCATCCATTTGCCTGCAAATTTTAGGATACCATTTTTTTCTTACTGCTGAGTATAAAAAAAAACACAAAAACCTATGAGCACCTGATCTTTGACAAAGAGGCCCAAAATATCCAATGGAAAAAAGATAGTATCTTTAACAAATGGTATTGGCATAGCTGGATGGTAGTGTGTAGAAAACTGCAAATTAGATCCAAGCCTATTGCCCTGCTCAAAACTCAAATCCAAGTGGATCAAAGACCTCAACATAAACCCAGCTACACTGAACTTGATAGAAAAGAAAGTGGGAAATACCCTCCAATGCATTGGCACAGGTGACTACTTCCTAAATATAACACCAGGAGCACAGACACTAAGAACAACAATCAATAAGTGGGACCTTCTGAAGCTGAGAAGCTTCTGTAAAGCCAAAGATACAGTCAATAAGAGAAAATGACAGCCTACAGAATGGGAAAAGATTCTCACCAATCCTACAAGTGACAGAGGACTGATCTCTAAAATATATAGAGAACACAGGAAACTAGAGCCCAAAGCCTTAAATAACGGAATTTAAAAAATGGGGTTCAGAATTAAAAAGGGAATTATCAGCAGAAGAATTACAAATGGCTGAAAGGCACTTGGAAAAGTGCTCAACATCTTTAGCCATCAGAGAAATGCAAATCAAAACAACTTTGAGATACTACCTTACACCTGTCAGCATGGCTAAGATAAAAGACACAGATGACAGCCTGTGCTGGAGAGGTTGCAGAGCACTAGATGTTCTAAAAATAAAAAAAAAGGTCTTTGCCTTCACACCATTAGAGAAACACTTCATTTAGTCACACTCTCCTGTATTGTCTAACATAGTTCTTGTTTTATGGTATTTTGCTGCTTTCAAAAGAGACAATTTGTTCAGAATTTGGGAAGCCACTGTATGCCCATTTTTTTTGCACTCCTGCTATGAACAGCTGTGGCTGAGCTATCTCTTAAACAGTGACCTAAATGAGGAACTCCTCAGGTGAGACTCCCCAATTCTTAGCTCCCAGGAGTCCAGGCCCTGGGAGAAAGCCACAGCTGGAGGAGAGTGGGCTGCCCCTGGGATCCACTCAATCTGACCCTAATGAGATTTATTCTATAGTAGTGGTGAGCAGAGTTTTATATCTTAGAAGCACAAAACTTATCAAATCCTCTGGCCTCATTTGGGATCAGTGTAGAACTTAAGTGTCGCCTAGCTTTGAGCCCTTATGATGTCACAACCCTTAGCTAGCCTGAGTCCTCATCCCAGAACTGTGCAAATGAAATATGCATTGTTTGCAGGACTACAAAGTTTCATCCTTTGAGCCATCAAGGAGACCTCTCTGAAGGACATTGTTCTTTCAAGAAAGTTTAGTTCCCTGGCTTCAAAGCTGCTTGGTGATGAAAGTAACAGCAACTTTAAACTTTACCTCAGTCCCAGCTTTTTCTGGCTAGTCACATCAGCCAAAGGTTTCCACAGTGGCTTCTTTTCTTTTTAAAGAGGGAAAACTAACAACTCTTTTTTGGTCCCATGACTTATAAATGCAAATAATAGACTGGAATCCATTTCTAGAATAGGGTGGTTGCTTAATACAAATGCTAAATGCCTTGCTGTATCCTGGACAAACAGAATTTCTTCTGTGAGAGCCTAAGGAGCAAATTCCCAGTGGGGGATCGTCAAGCAGCTATAATGCTGTTTGAGCAGGAATTGGGATTTCAAAGGATAGGCTTGCCTAGAAAGATACAAAGCTGAGGGTTGGGAAGCCTCCTCTACTCACTAGGGGTGGTCCAGAATGCTCCAGGATGATTGCATTTGTAATAGATTACTAACCAATGGCAGGACACGATTGGTCAATTTGCATATTTCACTATTCATGACCTTGGAACTAAAGGAATTGAAATGACAGCAGGCACTATCTCTGTCAGCCTGCTGCTCCTGGAAGAATAGGCAAATGTGTGGGTAGATAAATAGACACAGTTTAGTGTGCCTTCCCCAGCTCCCCCTTCTATCTGATGTTCTTATTAAAGCCAAGTTCAGGGAATTCGTTTTTTAAGAAAAGGGCACATAGATGAGAGTATTTAACCTAAATACCAAAGACTCACTATGGCCCCAAGACAGTGGGCAAGTGGTTAGTCCCGGGTCAAGTGGGAATGGAGTGAAGTCCAGGAGGGCCAGACTGAGTTGAGATAATAGTAGATTACCAGGGAGAGCTTTGCACAGTGCAGGCCTTAGTAGAGTCATAAAAGAAGTCATCAGAAGACTGGAACATGGGCAAAGGTCCAGCTTTCCTCATGACTTACCTGCCCAGGCTGCTCTGTTCAAACACAGTAAACAACTAATGTCTGCAGTCTACTCCCCCAACCCCCTTTTCCTTCCAAAATTGTTCCCAGGAAAGTCTCTAATACAGTAATTTAAACTTTGGGAGACTGAGTTTAGATATTACCATTAAACGATGTAGAAGTAAAACGGCAGCTCTTAGTCACAAAGTACAGGCCTGTGTTCTAACAATTAGCCCCCTTAAAAAAAAAATGTCAAGGTATCTTTACATTATTGTTGGCTTTTAAAAAATTGTTTCTCCATTGAATTGCCTTTGTACCTTTGATGATGTGGTTCTTCCTGGGCTCAATTCTGGTTCATTGGTCAGATTACATATTTTTCTGGCAGTGTCCTATTGCCTTGATTGCTGTTGCCTTGTATTGTTTGGAGCTGAACAATGGCAGTTCTCACTTTCTTCAGTATTAGTTTCATCATTACTTTTCCATATAAGCTTTGGAATTTATTTTCACACAGGAACATGCTAGAATTTTCTTCAGGATTGTGTTGTATTTATAGATCAACTAGGCACAGGTCTGACACCTTAACAATACAAAAGGTTCCCGTCCATGGACATAGAATATTTCTTCATTTGGTTAGATCATTGGAAGCTTACAGTTTTTTTGTTTTGTTTTGTTTTTAATGTGGTCCCTCTAAGTAGCTTTTAAGGTTTTACCTTTAGTAAGATTTTGTTTTTTTAGTAATACAAATGGTGTTGTGTTAAAATGTCAAATTCTTATTGTTTATAGCTAGGATATAAGAGGCCAATTAACTTTTATGTAGTAACCATCCTGTAATCTTAGTATCATTATTGATTAGTTTCAGGAGGATTTTGGACAATTCTTTAGAATTTCTTTCATTTTAATCTGTATGCAGTTTATCATTCATTGTCTTCCTCCTTCTTCTCCTTCTTTGACTTCTAGCAGAATTTTGAATAGTGGTCAGGGGAACATCTTGTCCTTGTCTATGATTTTTGTAGAGAAAGAACTTCATTCTAATCATTAAATCTAACTGGATTCTGAAATTCCTGTACTATACATTTACAACCAATTTAAGTTCACTTTCTTATGACACCCTGCTGCTTCATGAGTAGTGCAGGACCACAGAAAGTGATACTGATTCTTCCACCCCTCAGAGCTCGCTGTCTCCCTTACAACTATCAGTATTTTGTGGGAATTGGGAATACAATGATAAGATATTTTATTCTAGCCTCATCTATTTTCTCTTTGACACACTAATTTTTTAATGGTGTGTAAAGGAGCTTGATGAAACAATGATCAAAGCCAACATTGGAAGAAAATGCTTTCCTTGGCTTATAGGTGACAATTCATTATTGAGGGAAGCCACAGCTGGCACTCAAGTCAGGAATTTGGAGGCAAGAATTAAAAGAATGCCTTTACTAACTTGCTTCTCCTGTTTTGCTCTGCTACCTTTCTTATACATCCAGGACCAGCCCCATAGATAGAACTGCTCAGGATAGTCTGGGCTCTCTTATGTCAAGTGTCAGTCAGGAAAATGCCCTGTGACTATGCCAGGTCAAACTGATGGAGAGAAATAGAAGCAGCAGGTAACAAATATCATTAAGTCAGGAGTTTACAATACCCAGCAGACACAACTGGTTTACCCTGACTGAGACAGTAAACCCAAGTAATGTCTTCAAATGGCAGGCTTACAATCTGGACTAGAGTCCAGAGTGTGCTCTCCCCATTGGTGAACTGCCTGGGCTTCTTGTTCCCACTGAAGTACTTTTGCACGGGATTAGATGACTGCTGTTGGTGATGTGTCACTTTCCAGATGATCTTAAGGCATGGTGGTTTTACTCTTGGACTGTTTTGACTTCTCTTTTCTCATTGTTGTAGGTCAAAGAGTCAACTTGTCCCTGGAAAACAGACCTTGTGGAATACTTTGAGATAAGCGCTCTGTAGTCTGGGCACTTGGAAACAAGCACTCTATGATCTAGAAAGAGAGAGGGTCTATCCTGCTTCCAGAGCTAGCTTCACAGTAAACTTAAACATCAGGTAAAATTTGCCACTATAATAAATACTACAGTTTCTTTATAAATTTGTGATCATGTGTCTTTTGCTTTTGCATATAAAGATTCAACTCATTTGCCAATTTCCATAAATATCCACTAGTATTGTTATTATGAACTGAGCTACTTATTGAAAACAATGAAGATCTCTGTAATATGTCTTCCAATCTACCAACATGGCTTATCCCTCCACTTTTTCAGACAGTATTCTTCACACACATTTTATAGTTTCCCATGTAATGTTCTTACACATCCTAGACTCATCCCTCAGTGGTTGCTATCTTAACTGTATCATTTAAATTGCAGTTTTATTTACTGCTGAAGTATAGAAATTCAGTTAAGCCTCATGTAGTAAAATTGTACTGTTCTCTCTGAATTTATTTGTTAATGTCACATCTTATTGGTATTTTTTTCTGTATTTTAAAGAATGTATATGCTATCATGTTTGCAAACAGTAATGACTTTAATTCTCACTATTTTCCAACTGTTACAACTTTTGTTGATTTTCTTCCTTGTTTTCACAACTGCTTTTGATACACTGTTGAATAAAGCCAGAGTTTATGAGCATCCTTAATTCATGATTGCAAGGGAAAGCTTTCAATATTTCTAGAGAGACTTTTCCTAACTCTTTGATCAGTTTAAGATAAGAATGTTACCTTGTATTCTGACTGTGATGGAAAGTTGTATGTCAACTGGACACAAGCTAAAGTCATCTGAGAGGAGTGAGCCTCAATGAAGAAAATGTCTTCATAAGAGCAGGCTACAGGCAACCCTGTAGGGCATTTTCATAATCAGTGATTAGCCAGCACATTGTGCGTGGTGCCATCCTTAGGCTAGTGGTCTGGGTTCTGTAAGAAATCATGTTGAGCAAGCCAGGAGAAGCAAGCCAACAAACATCACCTTTCCACCTTCTGCATCAGCTCCTGTCTCCAGGTTCTCATCTTGCCCTGACTTCCCTCAGTGATGAACTGTTACCTGGAAGTGTAAGCTAAAATAAAGCCTTTCCTGCCCAAGTTACTCTTGTCATGGTGTGTCATCACAGCAATAGTAACTAAACAGGGCAGAAGTCAGTAACAGGAGTAGGGTACTTCTGTGACACACCTGACCATGTTGTTTTTGTGAGGATTGTGGAAGAACTTTGGACATTTGGGCTAGGCAATCCATTGGATGTGGAGAGCTCAGTGAGCTGTTCTGTGGGAGTTTAGAAGATAAGAATGTTGAGAGAAGTGTGGATGATGGAGGCCCAGCTTGTGATGTTTCACAGAGAAGCTAAGACTCCAGCAGGCCATTTGTATGAAGCATTTGTGGTATCTGGTCAGCAGGAGCTAAAAAATTACAGTTAACAAAAGAAAGACTGAAGTAAATCTTTGCTCTGCTGGGACAATGAATGCTGGTCAGCTGGGGCTTAGAATCAGATGTAATTAAGAAGAGACTAGCATTACTGAGGTGAAATCTTCTGGGAAGTAGTGTAGCTTCCTGAGAGTCAGCACACAGAAGCTGTTTCAGAAGCAGCCAAGGCCCTACCTAGTGCTGGCCACTAAACTTGGTCATGCAAGAGTCACCCAGGTGGTGCTGCTTTTGAAGGTGTGAAGGGGTCAAGCTAAGGCTTGTCATTGTGTGGCAGACTGAAGTCCCTGAAGACAGTCCAGGAGAGGCTATTGATGAAAGTGCAGCCAATTGAAGTAGAACACCTCAGCATCTTGAAGATGTCAGTACAATAAGATGACCACCAAGGATAGCAGCAGCTGCGGAATGGAGCCTGCCTGCCTCAGTTTAGAAAACAAGCTGTGTGTGCTGCAGAGGTTGGAGTTGAAGAAGTGCCCCAGGCCCCTCTGGAGGACCACAGAAGACTGTAAGTGACTCACAGATATTGGTCATTGAGTTATTTATTAACACTGTTGGAATCTGGTTTTGTTTTGTTCAGATTGTGACTGTGCCCTTGTTCTTCTATCTTGAAGTAAGAAAGCATTTACTTTATTTTTGATTTTATAGGAGCTCACGGTTGAGAGACTTTGTATTTTAAAAGAACTTGGGTTTGTTTTTCTTAAGAGACTGAGTTTTGAAAGTGAATTTGTAAGACTATTGGCCTTTTTATGTTTGTAAATGTTTATATTGTAACATTTATATTAATGTGTGATCTTTGGGATGTACAAGAAAGAAAAGGCTGTGGCTTTACAGTGATGTGTTTGTGTGTGAAGGTGACAAGGGGTCAATTGTGCTGGGTAGTTTCATGTCATCTTGACACAAACCAAATCATCTGAGAGGAAGTAACTCCAATTAAGAAAATGCCTTATAAGATCAGGCTGTAGGCCTGGTGGTCCTGGATTCTATAAGAAAGCAAGGTGAGCAAGCCTTATGGAGCAAGCCAGGATGTCATCCTCTTCCATGGCCTCTGCAGCAGCTCCTGCCTCCAGTTTCTTGCCTTCACAGATTTTGATAGTGAACTACATATAAAACTGTGAATAACACTTTCTTTCTAAAATGCTTTGATCATGGTTTTTCTTTTTTATTTATTTTACATGCCAATCACAGTTCCCTCCACCTCCCCTCATCCCATTCCCTCCTCCTACTTCCCATCTATCTTCCCCCATCCATTCTTCCTCCATTCAGAAAGGGGCAGGCCTTCCATGGGAATCAACAAATTAAATCATGTTATATCATGGTGAGGCAGAACTAAGCTCCTCCCCCAGCATCATGCTGGATAAGGCATCCCTGCATAGGGAATAGGTTCCAAAAAGCCAGCTCAAGGCCCAGGAACAGATCCTGATCCCACTGCTAAGAGTCTCACAGACTAAACTACACAACTGTTACCCACATGCAGAAGGCCTAGGTCAGTCCCATGCAGGCTCTCTAGCTCCTGGTCCATGAACTTCCATGAGCTCCAGTCAGCTGACTCTGTGGGTTTCCTGATCAGGTCATGGTTTTTCATCACAGCAATAGTAACCTTGAAACACTTACTCTAAAATTTTTCCTTTATGTAATAGATGACTATTAAATTTTAACAGATGATTTTTTTCTGCATTTATTTAGAGGATTAAATGATTTTTCTTTATTGTTGTAAATTACATTGACTAATTTTTGATCATTGAATACTTGTATTGGTAGAATAAATCCAACCCATTCTTGCTTCATTATCTCTCATGTTAGTTCCTGGATTTGATTAGTAATGTTTTATTTGTCCCCTTTTTCAATATTGTGAGAAAGATTGACCTGTAAGGTTTTGGTTTTGTTATTGATGTTGACATGGAGAATAGCTGTTCTCATTACATGAACTAAGAAATGGTTCTTTTTCTTAGGTCTCTGCATAAGTTCACGTAAGATCAGTAATTAATTTCCTTCTTAACCATTTGGAAGATACATCAGTAAAAGATCTGGGCACTGAGTTTGATTTTTGTCAGAGTTAAATGACAGTTAAAATGTCTTTAATACGTGTGTGATGATCTAGCTTTTCTACTTCAGGCTGTGTTAGTTTTGGTAAGTTATGCCTTCTAGAAATTTTCTTATTCCATTTCTGTTTTCTAATGTATGGCTGTAAAATTTCCCACAGTGTCCTTTTCTTCCTGATAACTTCTGTCCTCTTTGTTGCTCATTTTGCCAAGAATTTATCCATTCTATTAACTTCTTTTCTCAAAGAAAACAAAAAAGCTTGTTTTAAAAAATTATGTTTTTGATATTTTATGTAAAACAAGTGAAAGCTGATATGCACATTGTGGTAGTTTGAATGTCATTGGTCCCCATAAGCTCACAGGAAGTAGCACTATTAGGAGGTATAACTTTGTTGGAGTAGGTATGACCTTGTTGGAGGAAGTGTGTCACTGTGGGGTAGGCTTTGAGGTCTCTTATACTCAAGCTATGGCTAGTATCATGGCTCACTTCCAGTTGCCTATAGATCAAGATATAGAACTCTCAGCTCCTTCTCCAGCACCATGTCTGCCTGCACACCTTGATGTCCTACTATGATGATAATGGACTCAACCTCTGAACTCTAAGGCACCCAATTAAATGTTTTCTTTTATAAGAGTTGCCATGATCATGGTGTCTCTTCACAGCAATAAAAACCCCAAGTAAGACACACATCAAATTAAATTACTTTGGAACATTAGGGGAAGAAATCAGAACAGAGGCTGTTCTATCCAGCTGGTTCTGTCTTCTTGTTCCTGTCACTATTGCATTTTCTTCTCCAGAGTGCTGGTCTGAACCCAAGACTTAGGCTTGAAGCCCATAGAAGCATTTCTAATGTGAGGCCCACTAATTGTATACATTGCTTGCTTGACTATCAAACCTAACCCACATCCATCACAGAGCCTCTGGGTCCTTTTTCCTACAGCAAGGGTAAGCTGAAGCCCTAGAGATCCTCTCCACCTAACTCATTATGATTGCTAGTATAGGTTGTCATCTTGCCTGGATCTGGAATTAATTAAGAGGCAAGCCTCTGGGCACATCTGTGAGACAATTTTTGGTTAGGGTAATTTGAGTGGAAGATTCATTCTGAATGTGAGTGACACCTTCTTATGGTGGCCCAGATCCAAGGAAATCTAAGATTTGCTTTGTTTTTATTCTCTCTCTCTCTCTCTCTCTCTCTCTCTCTCTCTCTCTCTCTCTTTCTGTTTATCTGTCCTATTGCTGAGGATGCTGCTGTCCTCTGTTTTATTCAGCTGGATTTTTAAACTTATAGCATGCACTGAAGATCAACAGCTCCCAAGGAATCTTCCAGACTTTCAGTGCCAGATTGAGACTGCTGAGGTACCCAGTTTTGTGGACTAAAAAATTTACCAGTTCTCAGGCTCTCCAGTGTGAAAATTGCTGAACTATTCAGACACAACCATGTAGGCCAATGTAATATATATGTATAGTCATTATAAAGTATATATTACATAGATGTTATATATACATAATCTATATAGAATATATGTGTTCTATTCCTATCTATTAGAACCCTGACTAATCTATCCATTTACCCTTATGCCTAGCACAGCATATATCACAGAAACACAGAAAATTAAATTTATTCTAAATATCCCATACATCAAATCTAAGTCCAACAGTGGTACCCACACTGGACTGACTGGGCCTGCTAACTTCATCCCTAGGAAAGAACTAATGCTTCAGTGGAATGGACTCCAGCAGCATGCTCCTCTACTCAGATGTCCTATGCCTATATCCATCTCTCTGGGATCAACAAACTGTACGCTGGCCTCTTTCTTGTTCTTTCCTGTAACTCTCAGTGATGTTGGTTCTTTCCTCCAGGAGATCAGCTTTGATATATTCCTTTTTCTCTTCCTCTAGAGGTGGCCCATCTCATTGCATTAGCAATCTGGAAGCCAAGAGTGAACGAGAAGTATGGTTGGGTTATAAAACTTCAAAGTGATGTGCTTCTTCTAGTAAGATTTTATCTCTTGAAGGTTACTCACTTTTCCCAAACACCTGAAGCAAGGCTTGAAACACAAAAGCCCATGGTGGGGGACATTCCACATTTATTAACAATATATTTCATGTAGAGGGCTCTGCAAATACCAGGACTAGCAGAGTAATGATCTGTGAGAGGTAAGAAGGAAGTTAGGTTTAACACAACTTAGTTAGCTGGTGTTGGCTCAAACTTCTGACCCTGGGCAATTTATTTTACCCATATTTAAGAACAGCACATTTTGTTCTTGGAAAAATACTTTCTCATGATAGATAATTCAGTCCCATTAATAACAAAGCTTAAGACATACCTATATTGAAACTCTTTATAAAGCACATATAGCCTCTCCTGGAGAGATGGGTTCTGTTGACTCAGAAACAATGCTCAAGGTAAGAGTCGGGAGAATGACTGAGGCAAACAGATTACCTCATGGAAGTTAGGATTGGCCTGGCCCTCCAGATGTACAGAAGTGACTCAGGTGTGATGGAAAGTATAAGTGACAACCCCCCTAAGAATGGGTTTTATTGACTGAGAAACAATGCTTAAGATAAATGTCTAGGGAGGAAGAGTCTGGGATAAACATACGTGATAATCTAGAGGATTCAAGTGTGGTCTGGCCCCACAGATAACACAGATCACCAGGCTATTAACTACATCCATTCCTAGCTTTCTGGGTACAAAACAGGTATACATCTCCTTCCTTTGAAGATACAGCCCTGCATGTTTAACATTCCTGGTGCTTATCTATAAGCACAAGGATCTCATGCCCTCTGCAATTTTAACTCTTTATCTTCAGTCTTCTAGGTAGACATTAGGTCATGTTTTTAAGCCTTATTTTTCCCATTTCTAAGATGTGCATTTAAACCTTTAAATTAGTTTTTACTTAATTTTGTTTTGTGCATGTGTGCCTGAGTATTTTATATATATAAATATATTATATTATAATATATATATATTTATACTGTGCAAAGAGCCTGCAGAAGTCAGAAGAGGTATCAGATTCCCTGGAATTAGAATTAAAGATGTTCGTGACCTGGCTTGTGGTTCTGGGAATTGAACCCAGATCCTCTGCAAGTGCATTAGTGCTCTTAACCACTGAGCCATCTCTCTGGCTCCACACAGTCAAGTCTTTAAATACTCTCTCTTGTGACTTTGGCTGTATTCCACACATTTAATGCCCTCTTTTCAGTGTTAGCTGTTAAAAAAACCCTCAAAAATGTGTTATCTCTTTCTCATCTGCAGACTATTTAGAAGTATATGAGGCGTCTATTTTTTTTTCTTTTCTAAGTCTGTTTTGGTTAGAGATTGTATTCTGTATTGATTTCAATGCTCTGATTTAAAGCAAATGAATGACTTGCTTTCTGGTCTGGTTAGTTTTTGTGACTGTTTCAATTGCAGTTAAAGATATCATGGATTGTTGGTTTGAAGTTCAATGTTCTCCATGTGTCACTATGCCAAATATCTAACAATCATGACGCACAAGACTTGTATATAATTATTGTTTGTTTCTCTTTTTGTCCCAAAGAAAAACTTCTCGATGGTTTTTATTATTTTATAGTGTCTAACTATGGAAGATGTTAAATTCACCATGTGTAGCAGGCCAAGGCATGCTCATAATGTAATTTCTTATGAGCAAACCTGGAGTCTGACTGCTGTCCAGTGTTCCTGGTTTCTTGAAATATGCCTAGCAACAGATGCTGTCAGATCTTGTGATTGTGCCCAGCCAATGAGGGACAGCCATGCAACATCACCAGATTGTGATACCTGGGTCGGGGGGGGGGGGGGGGAGGGGTGCGGGGGTGGGGGGAGAGTCTATATAAGGCTCTCCCCATTGTTGAATAAATGAGATAGTTCTTTTCAGCTGACTCCTGGGGTCTGTGTTATTGACTCAGCACCTTCTTGCCCCCTCCACCAAGGAAACTGTTAGGACTTGGCAACAACTATGATTATAAATTTATATAATAACATAATTTTCTCAATTTCTGACTTAAAATTTTTCAACTGTGTTTGAAGTGGACTCAAACTTAAAATTGTTTTATCTTCTTGATGGATGAATGCTTTTATCTTTACTAATTTTCCTCTTTATTCTGAGCAGTGCTTTTTCAACTACACCATGCTAATCAGTTAGCTGCATACTTTCATTAAGTTAGTATTTTTGTTTCTTTTATTTATATATTTTAAAGAACTTTAGCATATATTTAAAGACCTTTAGCATATATTAATTGTATAATGTGCTTTGTTTTATTTTTAAATATGTATGCAACATACTTAATCATATTGACCCTCAATCCATTCCTGTCATATATTATGCCTGATCTCTTACTGGTAACTCCAGTGTGCCTCTTCTACTTTTATGATTTTTCTTTTTTTTACATTTTATTATTATTTATTTTTAAAAAGTCTTTTGTTTTCCATCATCCCCCCATTCCTTTCCCTCCCTTCCCCCCAATTCCTCCCAGTCAGCCTTCAGGCTCCCCCTTCCCCATCCTTCGATCCCTCCTCAAAAAAGAAAGAAGTCTCAAGGTGGATCAGATCAGTGTGGCACATCCACTCCAGGCAAGTCCAATGTCCTCATCCCAATATCAAGACGGAGTAAGGCACTACTCTACAGGGAATAGGTTCCAAGGAGCTAGCTCATGCACAGGAACACAGTCTGATCCCACCCTTGAGGCTCCACATACAAACCATGCCAATCGACAGTTGCCTACCCTTGGAGGGCCTAGCTTCTTTTCCCGATGGTTCCTGGGTGGCTGTTCTTGATTCAGTGAGCTCCCCAGAACTCCAGCCAGCCATCTCTGTGGGACTTCCCCTCATAATCCCTATCCCCTTGATTATAGAGATTCTCCTTCCCTGCTCTCAGCTGGACCAGGAGTTCAACCCAGTGCTTAGCCATGGATCTCTGCCTCCATCTCTATTTATTGTTAGATGTAGGTTCTGTGATGACACTTAGAGTAGTTATTCATTAAATTATAAGAGAAGTCATGTTTAGCTATCCCCTCCACTATTGGTTGGACACCTAGCTAGGGACATCCTGTGAGTTCTTGGAGGTTTCCTTAGAATCTAGTCTCTTTCCAAACCCACATTGGCTTCCTCTATAAAGATATTCATCTTTTTTCCTTCCTCTTTGTTGCTCCTCTCACACAACCATTTCCTTCTCTCATGATTTTTTTTCCACCTGTTCTTGATTGGAACCCATTATGATCCCAATTAGCTAAGGATATCTTCTCTATTTTCTCTTCCTAGGGGAATCTCTGGATGTCTCTCTTAAGAGTTTTCTGATCCCAAGCTGTTCAGGGGTTGTGGCATGCAATTTGGACATTCTTTGCTTTTTGTCTAAAGTCCACTTATGAATGAGTACATCTCATGCCTATCTCTCTGGACTTGTGATACTTCACTCAAGAGGATAGTCTCAAAATCCATCCATTTGCCTGCACATTTTAGGATATCATTTTTTTTTTCTGCTGAGTAGTACTTAATTGTGTAGATGTACCACAGTTTGTTAATCCATTCTTCAATTGAGGGGCATCTAGGTTGTTTCCAGGTTCTTGCTATTATGAATAATGCTGCTATGAACATAGCTGAGCTAATGCCCTTAGGGTATGAATGTGCATCATTTGGGTATATGTCCAATAGTGGTATTGCTGAATCCTTGGACAGATTGATTCCCAGTTTTCTGAGGAACCACCATACTGCATTCCAGAGTGGCTATATAAGTTTACACTCCCACCAACAATGGAGGAGTGTTCCCCTTGCTCCGCATCCTCTTCAGCATAGGCTGTCCTCTGTGTTTTTGATCTTAGCTATTCTGACAGGTGTCAGGTGGTATCTCAAAGTTGTTTTGATTTGCATTTCTATGATGACTAAAGATGTTGAGCACTTTTTCAAGTGCCTTTTAGACATTTGTAATTCTTCTGCTGATAATTCCCTTTTTACCTCTGGACTCCATTTTTTAACTGGTTTATTTAGGTTTTTGGGTACTCGTTTCTTGAGTTCTCTATATATTATAGACATCAGTCCTCTGTCAGATGTAGGGTTGTTGAAGATCTTTTCCCATTCTGTAGGCTGTCATTTTGTCTTTTGACTATGTCTTTTGTATTACAGAAGCTTCCCAGTTTCAGGAGGTCCCACTTACTGATTGTTGTTCTTAGTGTCTGTACTACTGGTATTATATTTAGGAAGTGATCACCTGTGCCAATTCGTTGGAGAATATTTCCCACTTTCTTTTCTATCAAGTTTAGTGTGGCTAGGTTTATGTTGCGGTCTTGATCAACATTTTGTTGGATTTCACTTTTGTGCAAGTGATAGGTTTGAATCTATTTGCATTCTTCTACATACTACCATCCAGTAAAGAGTTAATAAATTATATGCCTAGGTCCCAGGTCAATCAGCAATCATCATAAAATTAATATAAGCCTGGGTGGGATTATTTGAGGCTAAGCAGTGTTGAGAGTGGATCAAAACCTCTGAACTAGGCCCAAAAGTCTGGGCCAGAAATCTCTTACAACATTTGTAGTGGTATGTTTCTGGCCCAGACTTTCAGGCCTGGCCCTGGGGCCTGAGCCCACAGTCCTGCAGTCCCACAGAAACACATAGACACATTAATTTTAAGCTGATCAGCCTAGGGCCCAGGCATGTTGTCAGCTAACTCTTGCTCTTAAACTAATTCATTATTCTTATCTTGTTTTGCCATAAGGCTCAGTACCTTTTCTCAGCAGCATTTCAACTTTCCCAAGTTGAGTATTGTTCTTTCAAAGTCTGTAAAAAATTGTGTTGCGATTTTGATGGAGATTGCACTGAATCTGTAGATCGCTTTTTATAAAATTGCCATTTTTACTGTGTTGAACCTACCTAAGGAGGAGCATAGGAGATCTTTTCATTTTTTTTAATATCCTTTTCAATTTCTTTCTTCAGTTTTTGTCGAACAGCCTGCTACTTATTTAGTTAGAATTATGCCAAGATATTTGATGATATTTGAAGCTATTATAAAGGGTGATGTTTCCCTTATTTCTTTTTTCAGCCCTTTTACCCTTAGTGTGTAGGAGAGCTATGGACTTTAATTTTTTGAGTTGATCTTGTCCCCTGCTACATTGTTGAAGGTTTTTATCAGCTGTAGGAATTCCCTAGTAGAATTTTTGGGGTCACTTATGTATATGACCATATGTCATTTCCAATTTGTATCCCCTTAATCTCCTTTTGTTCTCTTATTGCTTTAGCTAAAATTTTGAGAACTATATTGAATAGATAAGGGGAGAGAGGACAGCCTTGTCTTGTTCCTGATTTTAGTGAGATTGTTTTGAGTTTCTCTCCATTTAGATTGATGCTGGGTTTGTTGTGGATTCATTTTTATGAAATTCTAAGAAGTCTTTGATTTCTTTCTTAACTTCTTTCTTTACTCAGAGGTGGTTCAATGTAGAGATGTTCAGTTTCCATGAATTTGTAGGTTTTCTGTGGTTTTTATTGTTTAGATCATGGTAGTCTGGTATGATACAAGGAGTTATTCCCATTTTTTGTGTCTATTGGTATTTGCTTTATGACCTAGTATGTGGTTGATTTTAGAGAAAGTTCCATTGGGTGCTAAGAAATACATATATCCCTTAGTATTTGGGTGTAATGTTATATATATATATATATATATATTGATATTAAGGAATATTAATGACTAATGATTGTAATTTCCTGGTATTTTTGTTGGTAGCATGTGTGTATTTCCCTTCTTTGGGTTTTTCTTCCATGGAATTATTGAATGTTTATGTTCATGGGTGAATTTAGTTTCCTTAGGTTGGAGTTTTCCCTCTAGTGCTTTCTGTAAGGCCAGATTTGTGATTAGATATTGTTTAAATCTGGTTTTGTCATAATATATCTTGTTTACTCCATCTATGATGATTGATAGTTTTGTTGGATATAGTAGTCTAGGTTGGCAGCCACATTCTTTTAGTGTCTGTATAACATCTGACCAGGACCTTCTTGCTTTCACTGTTTCCAATGAACAGTCAGGTATTATTTTGATGGGTCTGTCTTTATAGGTAATTTGGCCTTTTTTCTTTGTAGCTCTTGATTATTATGTGGCAAGCAGTCTTTTTTTGGGAGAGGTCTAGTCTATTTGGTGTTCTGCAAGCTTCTTTTATCTTTATAGGCATTTCCTTATTTTGGCTGGGAAAGTTTTCTTCTATGATTTTGTTGCATATACTTTCTGTGCCTTTGAGCTTCTTCTCTTTCTTCAATTCCAGTTATTCTCATGTTTGGTCTTTTCATGGTTTCCCAGATTTCCTGGATGATTTGTGTTATTTTTTTTGTTTTAGTGTTTTCTTTAACTGATATATCTATTTCCACTATTGAATCTTCCACTCCAGAGATTCTTTCTTCCATCTCTTGAATTATGTTGGTTATGCTCACATCTGTAGTTCTGGTTTGTTTCTTCAGGTTTTCTATTTCCAGCATTGTCTTATTTGTGCCTTCTTCATTGCTTCTGTTTCAACATTTAAATCTTGGATTGTTCCCTTCACCTGTGTGTGTGTGTGTGGTTTTTTTTTTTTTTTTCTTCAGGGACTTGTTAAGCTCTTCCAAATTTTTGTTTGTATTTTCTTCTATTTCTTTAAGGAATTTTTTTTAAATATCTTATTTTAAAGCTTCTATTATCTTCATAAAGTTGTTTTTAAGGTCATTTCCTTCTGTTTCCTCTTCATTATTATGCTCAGGTCTTGATGTTGTAGAACCACTAGCTTCTTCTGGCAGTGTCTTGTTTTTCTTTATATTATTATATGTATTCTTGCACTAGTGTTTGCCCATTGCTTCCTCAGTTCACTCTTAGTCAGCTCTTGGTCACCTCTTAGTTAGTTGTGGGCCCCGGGAGCTATGTGTCTCCAGTAATTGCAGTGGCTGCTCTTAGTTGGCTCTTAGTTGGCTGTAGCCCAAGGAGTTGTGTGTCTCCAGTTGTCACAGGGGTTGTTCTTAGTTGACTCTTGGTTGGTTCTTAGTTGAATCTTAGTCAACTGTGGACCTGGAGGCTTAATGGTCTTCAGTTTTTGGTGTGTGATGACACAGATTGCAAGTGAGGGGGGGTCTTTGCCTGAGGGATGTCCCTCCAGCTGTGTTTTGCTTGGTATTGGGCTTGGAGGCACTCTCCTAGCTTTCTTTGGTTTAGGGTAGAGCTGGGTGTGGTTGGGGTGCTGGAGGCTGTTTCCCCAGGGCAGGGTTCAGAGACCATGGTCTCTGGTTGGCCTGACCCACCTCTTAGTCAGCTGTGAATCAGGAGGCTTCAGAATCTCCAGTTGTCCATGATTTTTTTAAATTATAGATTCTGCATTTGAGAAAAATAAAATTAGTCTTTGAGTCTGACTTATTTTCTTAATATGATCTCAAATTTCATCATTTTTTTTTGCAAAATCCATCTCATTTTTTTCTGAAATAGTACATATTTACCACATTTTTTTAAATCTATTCATCTGCTAATGGACATACAGGCTGATTCATAACATGGGCATTGTGAATAGTAACACAATAAACCCAAGTGTGCTGGTATCTTGATGAAATGTTCACTTTGATTCTTTCATGTATACACTCAAAGGCGATACAACTATTATGCTAGTTCTCTTTTTACTTTTTGAGCAACCTCCATAGCTGGTTTTTATTATTACAGCAATAATACCAACATATTTTTCTCCAGTATATATTGGCTTTGTTTTCTTTTTTTTCTTTATTTATTTTGTATTTATCAAGAAAAACAGTAGAATGAATTTAAAATGCTGAAAACTTAACAATAACTATAAAGAAGATAAAAATCATAAGCATGACTTATCAAGGGTAATAATGCAAATAAGATTGCTACACATATACTTACTTTGTGTTCAGCTTTCCCTCTGAATATTTTTTTCCATCCCTGAATATCCTTATTCAAGGTCCCTTTCCCCTCCAAACCACATCAGGTCATTTTTTCTTCTCCGCAATTCCCCATCCCCTCCCTGGGCAGGGAGTCCTATGGTCCCACTGACCCAATAATGCTTGGATCAGTCTCCACTCCTGGCCAAATCCAGTTTTGTCCCCCCTCCCTCAAGAGTGAGTCTGGTGTTCCTATAGTTGGAGTGGGGTTCGAAGGGTCAGTCCAGGGTGTTTCTGATCCCAAGCTGTTCAGTGGTTGTGGTTTGCCGCTTGGGCATGCTTGGCTTTTTTTCTTGTTTGTTTGTTTAGAGTCCACTAATGAATGAGTACATCCCCTGCTTATCTTTCTGAGTTTGTGATACCTCACTCAGGAGGATATTCTCCAAACCCATTCATTTGCCTGTGAATTTTAGGATATTATTTTTTTCTTACTGCTGAGTATTATTCCACTGTGTAGATATACCACAGTTTGTTAATCCATTCTTCAGTTGAGGGACATCTAGGTTGTTTCCAGGTTCTTGCTATTACAAATAATGCTGCTGTGAACATAGTTGAGCTAATACCTTTGGAGTGTGAATGTGCATCTTTAGGGTATACACCCAGAAGTGGTATTGCTGGGTCCTTGGGGAGATTGATTCTCAATTTTCTGAGAAACTGCCATATTGCATTCCAAAGTGGCTGAACAAGCTTACACTCCCACCAACAATGGAGGAGTGTTCCCCTTGCTCCACATCCTCTCCAACATAGGCTGTCATCTGTGCCTTTTATCTTAGCCAATCTAA
>PVIH01015812.1:0-48074 GCA_004025045.1 Sigmodon hispidus
TGTGTGTGTGTGTGTGTGTGTGTGTGTGTGTGTGTGTGTGTGTGTGTGAGAAAGAGAGAGAGAGAGAGAGAGAGAGAGAGAGAGAGAGACTGCCATAATGAGACTCATTATACTGTGTGCTAACTTAAACATAGTAACAAGTAACAGAAATACTGGAGAAATTGGCCAGACACAGGAGAAGGATAGTGGACTCTCACACTTAAGACTTAGAGGCTCTACTTAAAAAGCTCCTACTTAAAAAGGGGACATAAAAAACCCTTTGGGAGCCTAATGTCTGAAGACTCAACTAAAAAAAAAATTGTGGAGGAACAGTAGAGTACAGGTAATGAAAATGAGGGAGGAATACCGAATACTGAGATACCAGGCATTATAGTGCATGCATGCCTCCAATCCCAACACTCAGGAGGCAGAGGCAGGTGGATCTCTTTGAGTTCAAGGCCAGCCTGGACAACAATGAATTCCAGGATAGCCAAAGCTAAGAGAGAGAGAGAAAGAGAGAGAGAGAAAGAGAGAGAGAGATCAGGAATAAGACAGTGGGAGGTGGGAGGAGGCAGTAGTGAATGCCTTAACCAAAACTAAGGATGGATGGAAAAGGCCTTGTGGGGACCCACCAGTTAGCATGTTGCTCTCCTCTTATAGAAATCCCTTTGAAGAGTTGTCTCAATTTGTAGGTGAGAGACAACTACAGGATCATTTCATTAATTACGTGTCCACCTGTCATCATAGATTCCAGTCAGAGAGCTCAGCTGAAAGTCAAGGTTCCTAATTAGCAAACCATTGCATGCCTTTCCTGTTGGGTATTGGAGACTTCCCTGTTCACTTTCGGGAAAGCACTGAGAGCCGACATTTCCACTCAGTGCCTCGTCCACAGACATGTGCAGAGCTGGAGTAGGAAGCCCACATTAATGCATCTACCATAGGAAGGCCATACACAGAAGACGAGGGAGGAGGAGGAAGATTGGGTTTGTGTGCTTAATTCAGCCTTCAATAAGTACCAAGTGTTGTCTTCTCGCCAAAACTTTTCTTCATCACAAGTTTTTAAAGCATGCCACCACCAGAAACCATTATGAGGTGGCCATACGGCTAGAGAAATGACCCTTTGTCTACTTTCTCCCTTTAACCCTTCACCCTATACTTTCTTCTTTGTTTTTTCTTTTTCAGAAACTGCTAAGTTCTTTCACAAAGTGGCTGCATCACTCACTCCCACCAGCAGTGGACAAGGGCTCTCATTTCTCAACTTTGCTGTCAACACTTTTCATGTCTTTTCATTTCACCACGCTAAGGAGTGTGGGATAACAGCAGTGTGGGGTAATTGTTAGCATTTAGGCGTCTGTTCTCACCTGCCCTTAGGGTCTTGACAGGATACATCCTCAACTGCAGCCACTAGGGCACCCTCCCCATCCTGTGGACATTTGCCACCTTCCTTTATATAAGGCTGGCCTTGCCCACCTCCTGTCTCTTTCTCTTCCTTTGCGGTTGTCCCCAGGGACCAGTCGCTGCCCCCTTCTCCTCCATCCCCTCAATAGAACTCCTACACGGGCCCTGTTACATGGTGCGACTCCTTTCAGCCCCTTTTAAAATACAACAGTAATAGCTCCTTGGTTTTGTGTTTGGTTGGTTGGTTTGATATTTTGTTTGTTTTTTGTTTTGTGGCAGGGTTTCTCCATGTGGATTGTGTTGTGGTTGTTTATGTACATTTCTCAACAAGTAGTGAGATCTGGCATTTCTTCCCACAAGACTCTTTTACTAATTCTCTGTTTGGAAAAAAAATCATCTAAATACTTGGCCCATTTTTGATTGAGATTTTATTATTCATTGGTAAAAGTTTTATATAATATCTTTATATAAAAGTCTCTTGTATAAAGATACTATATGGTTTGCAAAATTTTTCTTCCATTCTATAAACTATTCTCTCATTTTCATGGCCCTTTGAAGCAAAAAAAAAAAAAAATGTCATGTTTCTAACAAAATGTAACTTATTTTTTCTTTGATTATTTGTGTTTTGGGTTTCATCTCTAAGAAACCATTGTCATTGCGATAAGCCGAAGTCAAGATAATTTATATGTATACCTTCTTATATTTATCCATTTCTGTTAATTTTGCATGAAAAAAATACTTGACGTGGCTATTTGGCTGTTCCACCAATTTAGAAACACTGTTCTTTCTCTCTTTTTGTAACAGTCGCACACTTGTAGAAAATTGGTACTTTGATTGACATGAGTTGCCAACTGAAATTATGTCATCTGTTTTAACCTACCATGTGTCCTTCCAAACTCCTCGTTCTCTACCCTCACACATTGTCCCTATTCTCACACAAAGCAGATAGTTCTTTTTATGAAGACAGTTATATCTTACTTAATATTTATTTCCAGTGACATAATGAGTACTTACTGCATATTCAGGTTAGGAAGGAGAATTGAGTCCCGCTGAGAAACAATGGTCATTTTATACATTTTATACCTAAATGAATTATACAATTAATTCCTGAATTAAACAAAAGGAGCCTAACTGGGCAGGTAACTATGCACTAGTAAAGAAGCACCAGAAAATTTTAATAGAAACTAAAATCAAATATAAAAACACCAGTCAACACTCATCCCTCAATGTTCCAAACATGACCTCAAGGGGATATGGCCCTAGGTGACTCACTCCTTTGTTTGCTCTCCCTGAATGAAGGGCTCTAGGGTTACATCTGCTCTCAAAAGCCATTATTCTATTATTATAATTTCTATTTTATTTAGAAGCAGACTCTGCAGTTGCCTGAAATCCACTTCAGAAATTAGAATTTTTACTTGCAATTTACTTTTCAAAAATAAATATAGCCATTCTGTTTAAAAAGATATCACTAGATGAAAATATATAGTCCTGACCATGATAACAAAAAATAAGAAATCTCTCTAAAAGGTTGGGTTGCTAAAGCTCTTATCCAACTACCAAAAAAAGAGAAGGTTTTCCTCAAAGCTTGCACTAAGAAAGACAGAGCATGATTGCTCACCAGTGGATGAACTGAGGAATTGCTCCACTTACGAAAGACTTCATTCATTGGCTCCATCTCGTGGTGAAAAGTGCTAAGTATTACATAACCCCTTGAAGGTGC
The DNA here is from genome assembly GCA_004025045.1 of Sigmodon hispidus. NCBI lineage: Eukaryota > Metazoa > Chordata > Mammalia > Rodentia > Cricetidae > Sigmodon > Sigmodon hispidus. The sequence continues at coordinate 3,098 of PVIH01015812.1, forward strand.
CAGACTTGCATTGAAAGGGCCACTGAAGATTTCTGAATCTACAGAAGCCAAAGACATAAAGATCTCTGGTTAGCACAAGAAAATTCAAGCAGGCTTCAGTAAAATAAGTACTTCAGCTTGGCAAAACCAAGTAAGTGTGTGCATACAATGACTGTGGTAAGTTCATTACTTAGAGAAAGCTAAAGGTAGAAACATTTTATTTTTAACATTTCTCTCACAATGTATTACATTTTGTTTTAGACCCAGAAATATTTTACTTTCCTTTGACACCAAAACCACATGTTAAATATATCACAGAACATGGAATACAGCCTTGGTTAGAAACTGTTGACCATAGCAATATTCAGTTCTCTATAGTTTAACAATGGAGAAGAACTGTTCACAAAGCTACTTTTGGGACTTTAATTTTGAGCATATCTTGGGAGAGGCTGCCTGGTCTCATTTTTAGCTAAGGGGTTATTGGCAGCTCATGGCTGCTGAGGGAAAAAGTCACTTTCCTTTTAGATCCTGGCTATTGATATATTGTCCATATGCCATGCACATATGGGCAGCAATAACTGAACTCAAAGGAAAATAAATGAATAAATCTGAAATGAAGAGGTAAAGTGTTGGGTGGGCCTAAGGGAGTTGGATAGTGGAAGGTGAATACAATCAATATATGTCACATACATATATGAACTTTCAAAGAATAAATGAAAACATTATTTAAAAAGTAATTTTTAAAAAGGTATTTTTTTATTTGTCATTTTTCATCTCTGCGACAGAATATCTGACAAGAGTAACTTAAGGAAGGTAAGCTTTATTTAAGCTTTGATATGAGAGAAATACAATATATTAAAGTAAGAAAGGTCAGACAATGGAGACATGGGGTGACTAGTCACATTGTATGTACAGTGAGGAAGCAGAGAGAGCAAATTAAGCTCTTTGCTCATTCCAGAATCTCCATCCACAAATAGAGCTGTCCACAGTTAAAGAGAGTCTCCCCACCTCAGGTAATCCAGCCTAGAGACTTTCTTATAAACATGGTCAGATTTGCCTCCTAGGAAGTTCTGGATCTTGTCAAGTTGGCAATCAGCTCCAACCATCACAACTTTCCAAAGTGAATCTTTACATGGTTGCTAAAGTGTTTGTGATGGAAGGTGCTTAGCCTTCCATCAGCGTCTACGACACCAGGGATTAGTGTTCACCTCACAGGTATGACTCTGTGGCTTGCTGAACCACAGGAGAATGCCTCCACAAATCTGAACTCAATAACCATGTGGAGAGAATAACACAGGTTTCATTATGCCCTCAATAACAATTCCTAAGAACTAAAACACAAAAAAGGATAAGAAATAAAATGCCAGAAGCATCACCCACAGAGGGTCTTATAACCACTGTGCTTGCCTGCCTTTGAGGAAAACGTTCACTCAAAAGACCAATTGTATGATAACAATCTTTACTGATCAGCAGAAACACATTTTTCCCCGTCAAATGATGTAAGTTTATTTCTCTCAACAGAGCAACAACAGTGCTTTTGTTCCCATGGGACAGAGCTTCCGGCCCTAAATGCAGTAAGTGTGGACTATGTGCCGTGTAGCTGATTGTCAAGTCTGTGTCTCCAGCTTGGCCAGGAGACTCAGTACAAGTGGTGAGCAATGTCTGTGGCATCTTCCATTTTTAACTTCTAGCAAAAAGCAATGCTTGTTGAATAATGCAAATGAGCATATGCAAAGCCTGTGTCCTTACATAACTTGCCACATAAAACTCAAGTTTCATTGCAAGTCCAGTATTAACTCCATACATTCCAGAAACGGCATCACACAAGCACCCAACTGTCCAAAAGCTTCTGCTTTTCACAAAAGCTAATTTCTGAATCTCATGGTACTTCACACTGTCCAAAATATTTTCGTAAATTTCATAAAGTCATAAAAATTTGCAACCTACAGTGAAAAATAAAGCTAATTAATACATTAACATAATTAAATATGCATGTGGATAATATGCAAAGCAAACTTTTTACATAATTTATCTTTTAATTTCTTAGCCATGTTTAAATAACATGGCTACAGCAATGTCATTTAGCATGTCAGCAACAGTGTTTCTAGTCACATGTATATTTGTACATGTTAATTCCTTTAAGGGATTTCTAGTACACTTATATAGACACTTCCACAACTTCACAATCAGTGATAAATTTCATGCTCTGGGAAGCTATTTCACTTAAATATATAACTATTTGTTTCATAAACAGCCAAGATAAAATCTTGTTGACATTTCAATTGTCTTCTCACTTCAATAGATGTAGATAGCACATCTTTTTTCATGTCACTAGTCTTTGTTCCTACAGTAGCTTCTTTTATAATGACTTCCAGACTATTTTCTTTCATTATATCCTTTGCCAAATATGAACATTAAAATACTCATTGATAGACAAAGTGGGACATAAGCCACTCTAAGGTCTACTTTTCTTTCCTTACTTTTTATGGAGATGTATGTATCCAAGAATTATGCTTCTTTCTAACACTATATTGTGACTATGACTCTACAAACTAAAAGCTTTGTTTTATAAAATACTGTATTTCCTATACCTTAGTCATCCAATTGTATTTCCTTATACCTGATAGAACACGTATTTTTAGTCTTCTCCAAAAATTTACTGTTATTTTCCTCAAACAAAGGGTACAGAATACCATTGTTCCTGTTGTCTCAGAATTGACTCTAGAGTCCATATGATAAAATGAAGGTCAGTACCCTTAATGGGTGATGGGTCTTAACATATCCCCACCACCTCTGTTGCCTTACTAAACAAAAGTTGAGAGATTTAAAATGCCAGTGTGCCGTTATTCTCCAGAATAAATATTCAAAATCCATTAAGGTGGTCTGGGGTCATGGTTGGATTTTTTCATGAGTCCTTTGGGAAATTTAGACAACACCACTTTATAGACTGAGGGAAGGGGTAGAAGCAGCAGAGTGGAGTCTGTGGCAAAGCCACCTGAGAATCTCAATGCGTGCTGTCACACAACAGCCAACACATGGATGCCTGATATTCAAAAGGGTTAGATGGCTAGATGGTGTCGGTCAAGGAAGCAACAATCCCAGAAAAGCATGCAGATAAGAGCATCCAATGAAATAAAGAGACATTCTCTCTGGTCTCCCACACTAGCTGGAACTTGAAAAGGAAAAGATGGATGTCTGACAGCCCATCCATGCCAGCCAGTCCAGGCAGACAGTCTTAGCTGCAACTAAGAGAAGAGAAGAAGATAAAACTTAAACCCATGAAAATAAAGTGAATGGTTAATATTTTTATTAGGAAATATAAAAACTGACCAATATATCATTGTGAGATGACAAAGAGGATTCCAATCTCACTCAGCTCAGCCCATGTTGCATTAATCTCCTTAGTGAGTTGACATGACCCATACAGCAATTATATTTTAGTGTTTTCTTGGTTACACCAGCCGTATTATACCTGCCCTCACTGGACTTTCTCAGTTGTCCTTCCTGCTCTTGCTGAGATGAAATCCATACTCCTTAGGTGTCATCCTTTTGGGGCATGGTAGAGAGGATGGAACCTATCCCACAACCTTCCATTGACTTTGACTGAATGATTGACATTTTGTCAAAACCACCTTCTAAGTTTCACCAGTTTCTTCAATCAGTTTTCAGCTTTTTCTGTGGGTGTTATGAGGGTTTATTAGTTTTCCTAAGGGATATTTTTGCAGCCCCTGATCATCTTTCACACTCCTATGGAGTCTTTAAAAGATGAACAAGGCACAGGCCTCTATCACAGACCGCATCCTTCCTCTTTCTCTTCCTCCTCTTCTTTCTCATCCAACTCAAAAAGACATTTTTATCTATGTGTTGATGGAGAAAAAATATTTCCCCACAGATGCCTCCTATCTTGGTCTATAATATGCTATCATAATAAAATGCTACAAGTAGGACAATTTATTAAGATTAGAACTTGTTTGTTTGTTTGGTTTAGTTTGGTTTTTGAGTCAAGTTTTTGATACGTCATCCTGGCTGTCCTGAAACTCTCTCTGTAGACCAGGAAGGCTATCTTCAAACCTAGAAACCTGTCTGCCTCTGCCTCCCAAGTGCTGGGACTAAAGGTGTGCACCACTATTGACCTGCTAGAAATTTTTTTTCTTCAAGTTCTAGAATCTGAGAATTACAAGGCCAAGTATTTGTCATCTAACAAAAACCTTCTTGCTGCATCCTTGCATGGATGAAGGCAGGGAAGAAACAGTGAGCAGGAAGTGGCTGGACTTGTTTCAGTATAATCATACTGTGAAATAATGCCAATCTATGCATGAGAGCAGAACTCCTATATTGCAATCATCTCTTAAAACTTCCTCTCAAGTGTTCAGTCTTAGATGGGACAGTTCTATTACAGTCCCTTCTCACGGACTCATCTTCCAACATTTTGGAAGAGCGGGTAGAAAGACTGTAAGAGTCAGAGGTTGGAGAGGAGTGCTGTGAAGCAGTATCTTCTAGCCAAGCTAGCACCATGATGGCACTCACACTCTCACAGCATCTGTGGATGATGCACAAGATTAAGTCACTCAAAATTCCAGCACATATCCAGTCTTGCTGTGTGCAACGAGACATATTCTCAAACTTGCTGTTCACTTGTTTCAGCATTTTGAATACTGAAATAATAAGCAAATTCCACCACATTCAGCTATACAGCTGAGTTTCATAGTAATAAACTTTTAACTTCTTTATTTTAAATCAAATTAATTTGGGGTTGTGGACATTTATGATTTATCATCTTTTTCACATAGTAGGACAAGCTTATAAGTAAAGGGTTGCTGATACCAAATCTGAATGCCAACAGTGTTGAGAATTGGGCTATAAATTGTTCTGAAAAGCGTATTTCTTGTTTAAAACAAGCAATCTGTCTTAGTTAGGGTTACTATTGCTATGATGAAACATCATGACCAAAAGCAACTTGAAAAGAAAAGGGTTTATTTCATTCACATTTCCACATAACTGTCTGTCTTCAAAAGCAGTAGGACAGTAATTCATGCAGGGTAAGAAGCTTGAGGCAGAAGCTTATGCACAGGCCATGGGGAAATTCAGCTTATTGGCTAGCTCCTTGTGACTTACTCAGCCTGCCTTCTTATAGAAGCCAGAATGACCAGAGATGACATCACCCACAACAGCCTGTGCCCATTCATCACTAATTAAAAAAAATGCTCTACAGGCTCACATACAACCCAACCTTAAATTTTTGTTGTGAGCCTAACCTTTAATGTTTGGGCCATCTATCCAGTCCTGCCTACAACACAGTCTTATGGAAGTATTTTCTCAACTGAGGCTCTCTCCTTTCTGACAACTCTTGCTTGTGATAAGTTGACAAGATATCACAAAACCAATGACCGGATTCAATCAAGTCACTGAGAAAACTCAAAAAAAAAAAATCTGGCTGCATGGAAGAGTGCTGGTACTGCTAGATGGACCAGGCAACTAGGTACATGGATCCACACCAAACAGTCTGCTGGTCCTCCAGGACAGATGGACTCATTCATGCCCCTACATCTGTCCAAAACCATCTTCTCAGAGGAAGACTGTGTCATCATCTCTTTGTCTTTTCTGTGTACTATTTGAGACCTTTCCAGAACAAGCTTTGGGCTAAATGAAAGGTGTTCATATGTGAGCTAAAATGAGTTTGTCTTCTGCTTACATGGTAACTGCAAAACTACATCTTCTTGCAAAATAAGGGCAATAAGAAAGCAGGCAAGAAGATTGAGCAGTATGCTTATAATCCCTGCTATTTAGGCAGCAGTAGCAAGAGAATGGTAGGCTAGCCTGGGCAACATAGAAAGAAAACATGAGAAGGCTTGTGAAATAAGCTTTCAAAAACAGGACACTGACATTTCTAACTTGGGATTATGGTGATTATACAGACTAAAATAAGATGGGAAGATGTTGTCCTGGACATTCATTATAAATTCTGTTTAAGAAGCTTCTGAAACCCCCCCAGACAAATGAGTGTTTATGAAAAATGGAGTCAGCTCCAGTAAACAAATTCTTTCATAATTTGCATGGCAGGCCTCTTACTTGTAGTCACATGACAAACAAATGAAGAAAAACAGGAAATGACTATCAACCAAGAGAGGAAGTATTGTGGTAACCCTGTAGAAGGGTTATGTGGCAGATACCACTTCTTGGTGAGGAAGCTAAAAGTACAGTCAGGCAGAATGGCGATAATAACCACAGCTACTGACATTTACACTCCCAGGTTTAAAATCTTTATCACTTTTTTGATCTCTATGATATACTGTATCATTGGCATCACTGGCAATGGCTTCATCACAGTCATCTATGGGACTGAATGGGTCAGGAGCAAAAGATTACCCACTGGTGACCACCTTATGTTGATGCTGTGTTTCTCCAGGCTCTTGTTTCAGATTTGGATAATGATAGAGATTACCTATAGTCTATTCTTCAGGATCATTTATAACCAAAATGTCATGTATAAACTCTTCAAAGCCATCACCGTGTTTCTGAGCTACTGTAACCTCTGGTTTGCTGCCTGGCTCAATGTCTTCTATTGTCTTAAAATTGCAAATTTCACTAACCCTTTCTTCCTCGTGATGAAGCGGAAAATCATGGTGCTGATGCCTCAGCTCATGAGTCTGTCAGTGTTGGTTTCCATCGGCTTGAGCTCCATTTTCCATGAAGACATCTTCAATGTGTATGTGAATGATTCTGTTCCCATCCCTTCCTCCAACTCCACGCAGAGAAAGTTCTTCTTTGAGACCAATATGCTCAGTCTGGCTTCTTTATATTATATGGGGATCCTCACTCCTTTGATCATGTTCATCATGGCAGCCACTCTGCTGATTGTCTCACTCAAGAGGCACACTCTGCACATGGAAAACAGCACCACAGGCTCCAAGGACTCCAGCATGGAGGCTCACCTGGGTGCCATCAAGTCAACCAGTTACTCTCTCATTTTGTACATTATCAATGCACTGGCTCTATTTATTACCATGACAAACATCTTTGATACCTACAGTTACTGGAATAGTATGTGCAACTTTATCCTGACTGCCTACCCAGCTGGCCAGTCAGTGCATCTGATCTTGACAAACCCAGGGCTGAGAAGAGCCTGGAGAAGGTTTCGGCACCATCTCCATCTTTACTTTCAAAGATAGATCAGTGGCTGGAAACCAGGGAGTATTTATTATAAGACCTGGTCCAACCAGTTCTTCCTTTTCCTCACAGACCTCTTCAGTCAATTTTCCCACTCACAGAATCTGCTCTGACACTAACTACTCCTTGGGTAACTGGATTCTTAAATGAATTTAAAGTTGGATTAACCTGAGAATCTAAGAAGAAGTAGCTAACCAACTTGAAGATCAATATTTAAAAAAAAAAAAAAAAAGACACAGATTCATTCATCTCTGGCCCCAAACTTTTCTCTATTCTCCAAAAACCCCTAACTAAGCCTTAGGGGAGAAGCTCAGTTTAGCCAGGACAAGTTGTGATTGCTGTCTGTTATTTATTGAAGACCCATTAATCTTGACCTAGATAGAAAATTAGCTGGTCAGTCTACTTTTGACAGCATGATAACCCCAGAGAATACAAAGAAGATGGCTATTAGGTACAGCATTCTGGCCCAGAGGGAGAAGGGAAACCAGAATGGCTACAGAGAAAAGAATTTAAGAAAGAACTATTGACCACAGCTATTACAATGTAAGACAGGGCTTCCTATAGGAGTGAAACATGAAGAGGCTTTGGATTTGACACAGTGGAGGCCGTGTTTACTACTGGCTGAGTGATTGGAGGCCATGTTTACTACTGCCTGACTGATAGGATGGCTCCAACTTCCAGAAGTTTCCAGAGAGGGAAATAAGAAAGTGAGAGCATGTAAAAAGAGAGTTTGTAAAGACCAGAAACACACAAAGTTTCTCTGAATTAAATGATAAAAATAAAAGGTGGAAGATTGAAACATGTATGGTCAATTGAATGATCTTCCCAAATAGGAGACGACGAAGGAAAAAAAGGAGGAAAACCATACAGACGGGGAGGTTTCAAGTGAGCAGGAAGGCCAGGTAAAATGTCTAATATGCTTACTAACCAACTCACTGGCAACGGAAGGGCCACCCACTGACTTACCTTTCCTAATGGGGAAAGGATGGGTTTATAGGAGTGGCTATGGAGAAAGAAAACATTCCTCTTCATTGTCACTCTTTAGAATGGTATCAGCAGCATTGCTTCAAAGAATTGTTTACAAAATGAAAACTTCAATATTTCATTTGTTGTATACTTTGTACATTAAAATTGCTGAAGAAAGCAAAGAGGGTCCTGCTGCCCATAGGAAACTTAAGGAGTTCCCAGATGAAACCTGAGATTGACAGCAAAGACAGAGACTAACGATCTTGGTCAACCTCCATTTAGGAGAAGCTTTCTTCCAAAAGCTCTGTCTCAGCACTATACACCCACTAAAACAAGAATCTTCCAAGAATATTCTGAAGCAATGTTTCTGAATAGGATGATTCTTGGTTAAAGATTGGTATATCTAAAGTAATTGATGTAGGTACATTCATCTACCAACAGCCTCCATTGAGAAAATAAAATGATCTCATTTATTTTTAATATATACATGATATATTACTCATTTACATTTATATATGATGTATTATGTTATTTATACATACACACATAATGTTTTAGGAATGCTCACTCAAGCTGCATGAAGAAAAAAAGAGAAAATGAGTTTTTTTAAGAGAAGTTGGGGGCTGGAGAGAGGTGGTTCCACGGTTAAGAGCAATTGCTGTTCATGCAGAGAACCCAAGTTCAGTTCTCAGAACCCACATGGTGGCTCACATCCCTTTATAACTGTAGTCTCAGTGGACCTGCAACCCTCTTCTGGCCTCTATGGACATCAGGTTTAACGTAGGACACATACATCCATGCAGGCAAACATTTAAATATATAAAAATAACAGATATTTTTCTAAAAAGTTATATAAATAGAAGAGAAACTGTGGTCCCTTGGGCTTGGGTGTGATTCACCAGTAAAGCCAGGATGCAGAAAAGAACTCCAGATTGGAACATTAACAGGAACCTCTTGGAGAGTGGTACCTCCAACCCATACAGTCCCTATAGGCAGGAAACCATATCAAAGATCCGACTCTGTTCTTCATTAGTGTGGGACATTGGCCTGTAACTGTGTCTCCTAGCCTCTGTAAATCACAACATCCACCTCTAGACTAACATGTCCAGAGCCGTCTCAGACCCAGTTAGATACACAGAGCACTAGACCTGGGCACTGCTTGGTCTCAGGGACAGAATATGACCACAAGTTCTATAGTAGTTTGTTCTACTTAAGTGGAAGATGAAAACTGGAAGGCAGATGCCCTGAAGCCTGAAAGCTGAAGCCACTGCATCTCTACTGGGTAAGAAAAGAAATGGTTGCCAGGCAGCAAGCATTCCAGCTTTAACTGCCTGGGAACTGTTAAAGTGTTGATTTGAACAAAATAGGGCACTAGGTCAGGGGTCAGTAAGCTTTTCTGCCAGAATCCAGATAGTAGATTCTTTAATTATTGTGAGACACAAAAAGTCTCTGTCACAGGGACTCAACTTTTGTGTGGCAAAAGAAAAAAAAAAACTGACAGACATGTTTAAGAGGGTGTGGCTATGCTCCAAAACAATTTTATTTATGGACACTAAAATTTGAATTTCATATCTTTTTCAAATGTCATGAAATACTATCCTGCTCTTGAGTTTGTTTAACCAAATAAGAATGTAAAACAACACCAGGCATAATGGCTCATGCCTTTAAACCCAGGACTGGGGAGAAAAAAAAAATAGGCAGATTTCTGAATGTGAGGCTAGCCTGGTCTATTCCAGGACAGCTAGGGCTGCTCAGAGAAATTTTGTCTTAGAGAGAAAAACAAAGAATGTTAAAAAAAAAAAAAATATATATATATATATATATATATATATATATATATATACTTAGTGCCTGGCCTATACAAAGAAGAGGAGGAGGAGGAGATGTAGATTTGTTGAAGCTACAGCTGTAGACCCTGTAAGGCAGGGAGACTGCACTGTAAATCACCTGCACAAAGTAACAACTTTTGTCATTCAGCATTTTCAATACTTTAGTGATTTTTATTTTTCCAGCTGTTTTCCACTCCTTTTTAAACCTTTCAAATACAACCCTATGGAGAAACCAATCCCACAAGCTGTGCTCTGACCTCCACACATGCCCTGTAACTTACTTAAGTTTGAGCACATGTGCACACACACACACACACACACACACACACACAACCAAATAAATAAATGCATGCATACACACACACATACATACATACATAAATGTAAAAAAATTAGATTGAGGCCAATGAGGTAGTTCATCAGGTAAAGAATGACCTAAATTCAATGCCTGGAATCCACATAGTGGAAGGAGAAAACCAACCCCAGCAAGACATCACTAGCAATCCAGCATGCAGGAACCAGGCATGTGGAGCATGCTTGTAATCCCATTACTTGAGAGGAACAGGATCAGAAGTTCCAGGTCATCCTCAGCTTCATAGCAACTATGAAGCCTGAAGAGGATACATGAGACTGTCTTTTAAAAACACATAGCCTTCCAGTTCTTTGTAAAAGTAAAACATCTAGTTTCCTAGTTTCCCCTGTGAAGGGTATTAAGGGTCAACACAGCACCTAGTGCTTTAAATGATGCTCTGAAGCAACTCACTCAATAGTAATAAACAAAAAAAGGTACACAGCTTCAGGCTCTGAAAGTATTTGAAGGCATTATCTGAAGCTTTCAAACATCAGATCCTTATCAATCATCTCTGCTAGGCTGAACCTCAGGCCAGTGCATTTCCTATGTCTGACTCTGCATGGCAAAGCTTTGTGTGCGTGCGTGCGTGCGTGCGTGCGTGCGTGCGTGCGTGCGTGCGTGCGCGTGTGTACATCTCATGAGTAAGTAGCAGGCAATGATGTGTAAGGTCCAGAGTCCTAACGGTCTATGAGGAAAACATACTCCCTGTTGTCAAAGCTCTAAATTTACATTTCTGCTATGGTGATCATGGATACTACTCTGAGACTGTTTCTCCATCTGGAAAACAGAGATAATCATAATATCCACTACCAGGATTGTGAGGCTCAAAGATACATAACATACTAAAAAGCACCATATGAAGATTGATGTATGCATCCATTCAAATGAATATATATTCAGCAATTCAAAAATTAAGCTAGCAAAAATTTCTTCCTATAAACTGTCCTTGATGGCAAGACTGATGAAATTATATTTGGGAAATACTCTGTATGGGGGGCAGGGTGAGGAGAATCTGTATGCTATGGGTGGAGTCAGAAATGTAAATTAAGTCTCAAATGACCACAATTAAAACTTCTGCCCTACAAATATAAATGTTTTCTAAATCCTTGCCTTCTTCTCTTTTGCTATAAAGAGGGGAGAACGTGGAGAAGTTCTCTTGCTCTCAGTAAGCTAATTAGAAGAGATCAAGACTAGATGAAATGAGAATTTTTCCACTGAGCATCTTCAGAGAGAGATCCACATTAGAGAGGTCACTGCAAATCAGAAAAGGGTCATATTACACCCTGCCTTCCCAAGGAAAAGCTGCTATTTGCATCTCCTGTTTAGAGCTTATGAATGCTTGGTTTATGTTGTGGAATATTATTTTAAGGTGTGTTACATTCCTTTTTGCTGTGGAACATTTGTTTTATGATGCAAAGATATGTTGCACTCTTTTATGTTGATTTAACTCTGTGAAGCAGTGTTATTTACTGTGCCTATCTAAAATACCTGCTGGTCTAATAAAGAGCTGAACTGCCAATAGCAATGAGGCAGGAGAAAGGATAGGTGGGGCTGGCAAGCAGAGAGAATAAATAGAGGGAGAAATCTAAGAAGAAAATACAAGAGGAAAGGGAGAGGAGGAAACTAGGAGGCAGCCAGGCAACCACACAGCCAGCCACAGAGTAAAGGTGAACCTAAGATCTATAGAAGCAAGAAAAGGAAAAGGTCCAGAGCCAAAAAGTAGCTGGGATAATTTAAAGTTAAGAAAGCTGGCCAGAAACAAGCCAAGCTAAGGCCAGGTATTTATAAGTAATATTAAGCCTCCCTATGTGGTTTCTTGGGGAACTGGGTAGTGGTCTTCCCAAAAGAGCCAACTATAGGTTTATTCAAACCATTTAGAGAATGATACATTGAGGTCCCAACTGCAGCTGTGATCATGAGTGACAAAAGTGTTCATAAGAAAAAAGGTGGCAATATGATTCTTAGAGAAGACCAAGAACCACACAGCCCCTTGCTTTCTGGTCTTGCTCCAGAGTAGAGTATCACCATATACACCATACTTGTAAATGCAATGAAAAAATGTGTTTGCCTTTGCATTCAAAGACTCAGAAAAACAACTCAGAAACCAACAAATAGTAGACAGAGTCCAAGGTGAGCACAGACTATAAAATGTTTAGGCACAATAAAAGAATAAGTTGGATGACATTTCATGTCTCTGAAGTGTCTGTAAGAAAATATAATATCCCTCTAGATCCTGGAAAATCAGTCCCCACATATCAATAAGCTCCAAAGTCCACACTAAAAAACAGGAGATCATATAGTCTAGAAGTGTTTCTATGTCACCTGACAAAAAAAAATTATTCACTTTCTCCCTGGAAAACCAGGTCATCTTTTATTCACCAAGCCTTAATCCAGGGCCTCAAACATAGCACAGTGTAGTCACGACAAGGGAAATTTATCAGGAAACCCTTCTCTTAGAAAAACCAAGAGAGCTGGTCACCTAGCACCATCCAAACCACTGAAGTACAGTGTTCAATAATGACTTTTGAACTACAGTTTTGCTGTTCATTCAACTGCTATTACTTTGTGAACAGAAGGCATGCATAACCATATGCCTTTGAACTACATATGCACATGCGCACACATGCTAATACCACTTACTTAAAATCCTCCAAAGTGTTCTGATTGCCATAAATGTGTCCACTAGCATGAAATAAAAGAATGTCCCCTGCTGCATCTCAGATTAATCTTTTCTTTACAGTTCTGGATATTTTCTTCATGCACCCCAGCAAATATAATCACTTAAAGAGCTTGATGGATTGGCTCCCTTTGTAATTTTGATTTTGGAAATTTTCAGTCATGTAGAAAAGTAGAAGAGATACCACATCACCCCTATGTAGCCATGATTCAGCCTTGAAAAGGGTTGTTTGGGAGTCAGAAGTGTCCCCTGGAAAGGCTTAGGTGTGAACGACTTTATTCCCAGATTGTGGCAGATTTGAGAGGTTATTGGATCAATGATGACTGCATTCCTGAGTTCATAGCCAAAGAGGTCAGAAGGACATTGGCTGGAAGAAGTACATCCCTAGGTGTGTGGGGGAAGGGTTACATCCTTAAAGAGTATGTGGGATCCTGGTCTTTCCCACACTCCTCTTCCCTGCTTCTAACTTTCCCTCCTTGTATCCACAATGATGAGGACCTCTTCTGAGTCCCTCCCAGCCATGACACTCTGCCACATCACAAGCCCACAGGGATGGGGCCAAGTGACCATCATCAGAAGCTTCTGAAATTGTGCACTAAAATAATTCTCTCCTCCCTTAAATTGTCAGTCTCCGGTATTTTCTTACAGCTCCCATCAAACAATTTGCCAGAACCAACAGTGGAGGCTTTTGAGGGAGGCTACTATACTTTTCAAATATTTCTTGACTCTCTAAAGCTAAAGACTTTTTATGGATTCTTTGACATTACATAAATTTCTACTTCCTATAAAAATGAACGAGTACATAAAATTAGTCTTTGATGAGTAGACTGAAATGCACCAAATGTACATAGCAGGATTCACACTACTAACAGGATGGCTTTGGAAGATGAGCTTCTTTGCAAACACAGAAACATAAACTCCAGAGATGCAGTTTTATTGAACATAACACTATATTTGTGGAGTTAGCAAGCTTCCCAGCTCCCCCAAGACTTGGTCTCTTCATTTTAGGGAAGAATATTGATTATACTTGGAAGTTTTCACACAGCGCCTATTATGGTGACGTTTAAATATGGAACCACTAGATGGCGACCAAGTCATTTCTTTACCCTAACCCTTTTATGTGACTTGAATTGAACAAGCCACAATTCAAATAGATGATTAAATTGAAGGAGTTTATTTTCCTCTCTGTAAACTTTTTGCTATGAAAATATTCATATTCTCCTTTGAAATTCTCCCAGGGACCCAAAATACCAGCCCTCAAGTCTTATGCAGAAGCTGGTTTCCATAAGGAATCACTAGTGCCCTGTGAGTTGAGGGAAGAGTTCTAACCAAAGCCACAGCTTCCCTTAGGGATCAGCTTCATGGCTTTTGCTATCTCTCAACCTCAAGAGAAGACAGGGTGGCTTCAATTCTGACCTCCACTGTTACATTTCCTACCTCATAAATGAAAGGAGATCATCAATAAATTCAAATCGTTTTATGGATATTGGTTGAGCAATAATGTAAACCGGATATAGTACCAGACATAGGTCAGGCATGCCACAGACAGAGAAAGGAAAAGCAATGTAGTATCACAGAGAAACAAAGAATTTCCATCAACAAATCCTCCTCCAGGGCTGGGAGGGGAAGTGGACAAGAGCACCCATTCCTAGCTATGAAGCTATGTCCAAATGACCACTACTTAAAAGGAAAAATGAGTTTCCCCCAATGAAGACTCACTGGATGTACAAACCACACTTAAAGACAGGCCCCATACCCATCAATAGATGGCCAATAAGAAATGAACAAAATATTTTTGTGAAAATGATTTTGGTTTCATATGTCTTTGTTTAGGTAATTTTTGTCTTCTGGACTTAGGCTAATATATTATGGGTTTTGATTTTGTTTTTAAGGGCTACTTTTACTTGTTTGTGTTTCTTGGGGTTTCTCTCTCTTTCTCTCTCTCTCTCTCTCTCTCTCTGTCTTAAATGTGATGTGTTTGTTTCCTACAGGGAAGAAAAGAATGGAGTTGGGCAAGTGAGGAAGTAAGGAGGATCTGAAAGGAGATGGAAAGGGGAAATTGATCAGAGTATATAGTATGAAAAATGTTTCCAAATTAAAAACAAAGAAGTAAAGGTAGAAAGGAAGAAATACTTATATTAGACACTGAAACGACTGAGTTACAAAGCAAGCATAAGAAATTACAATAAAAGCAGATTCCTTTACTCGTGGAAACATGGCAAACATGAGTGCTGTCTAAGTGATAGATTATTAAAGGTGCTCTATATGAAAGGCATAGTTTGCAGAGAGACAAAGTAGTGTCCCGTGATTTTATTTCGTTCAAAGGCAAGTTCAAATGGATAGAAAAACCTAAAGAAAGCACTTAAAGCTCTAAAACAAAACTGAGGAAATAGTTCAGTTGGTAGAATGCTTTCCTGCCATGAATAAGACCTTGGATGTACTCCCCAGCATTGCATAAAAGCAGGCATTGAGGTGCATGCCTGTATTCCAGCACGTGTAAAGCAGAGACTTGTGAAGCTATATAGAGAATTTGGGTTACATGAGACTCTGTCTCAAAAATTAAAAATAATGTTACAAGACAAATAAGTAAAAACAATAACCTTATGGCCAAAGGGTTGGAATGGCTTATATTAAAGAACATTCTAGAAGCTATAATCACAAGGCAAAGACTGATTGGATTTCCATTCAGTAAAACATGAGTGACAGCCTGGTTCACTGGCTATATCTTTAAAAAAAAAAAAAAAAAGAAAACAAGGACAATTTGCTAGACTGTCTAAGGGAATGTACATGTGCGCGCACACACAAACACACACACACACTAACAACAACAACAGGAAGTGAGAATCCTATGGACTGATGTATAGAAGATGCATCCATGCTTACTAATAACCAGAAATATAGCTATTAAAACAAAAATAAGCCAGGCAGTGATGGCACATACCTTAATTTCAGTACCTGGGAGGCAGAGGCAGGTAGATCTCTGTGAGTCTGGGGCCAGCCCAGTCTATAAAGTGAATTCCAAGACAACCAGGACTGACTATTACACAGAGAAACCCCGTCTCAAAAAAAAAACCAGAATAAAACCAACAACTAAATAAAATTTAGCTGCCTCTCTGTATCCAGACTTCAGCATCTGCAGCTTTAGTTACTCACAGTCAGCCTTAAGAAAGGTGAGGGCTATACCATAAGATTTTTGACAGTGAGGGAGAGAGAGAGAGAGAGAGAGAGAGAGAGAGAGAGAGAGAGAGAGAGAGAGAGAACATTCAGGTAACTTTTATCACAGCACAGTTACAACTCTCCTTATTTCATCATTTATAGTTGTTAACTTCTTACTGTGTCACATTAGATATTAGATATTAAGATATTAAACTTTACCACAGGCTGGAGAAATGGCTCAGTGGTTAAGAGCACTGATTGTTCTGGAGGACCTGAGTTTGATTTCCAGCATCCACATGGCAGCTAACAACTGTCTATAATTCCAAGATCTGACACCCTTACACAGTTATACATGCAGGCAAAACATCAATTCACATAAAATAAAAATATTTTTAAAAAAACTTTACCACAGGAAAAACATAATATGTATAAAGTTCAGTACCATCTTTAGCTGCAAAAATCTACTAGGGGTCTTCAAAATACTTTCAATGGATGAGGGGTTTGAAAACTATCACAACATCCAACATTCAAAACAAAAAAAAAAAATGATATGAGAGGGGAGTTCTTCCTGCTGCTGGCTGCAGTGCCAGACTGCCCTGTGTCATTCTGGATCAACCTTATACACCTGGTGAAGTAAATTACTCACATGCCCTTTGACTCAGAGATACACTCCTGGAGAAGTTTCCAGAAGTGCTGGCACCAGTTCCTAAAGGACACAGATAAGATCTTGTAACACTGATGCAATGAGTCAAAGCCTCCTCTAGGGGGAGAATGGGTCAATGGGGCGTAGTGGATAGCCAGGGTAAAGTGTGTACGAGTCAGAAGCAATTGACTTAGTGCGTTGATAGGAATGAAGAGTGAAGGACATAAGGAAAAATCAAGATCTGCAGTACAATGCCATTTATGGTTATGTAAAACATATCACATGCAAGATGACACCATATATTCAAAAGGGTAATACTTAGGCCCAAGGTTAACATCAGCCATAGCAGCTTATGAACACAAGACACACACATACATGCACACACATGCTCACACACACCCACATGCTCACACATGCACACACATGCACACATGCTCACGCATGCACACATGCGCTCTCTCTCTCTCTCTCTCTCTCTCACACACACACACACACACACACACACACACACACACACACACACACACGCACGCTCACACACTGGAACCCTGAACACAGGATAACACAGAAGTTAAAGGCCTGGCTCCTAGAGAACAGAACACACTTGAGTTCAAGCCCTGGCTCAGCCACCTTCTCTGTCACTTTGGAAAAAAGTCGTTCACATTTTTCTAAATCTGTTTCTTTAACTTAAAAATGAGAGCTTGTCATTGTAACTCCTCTACGAACCTGCCGTAAGGCACAACTGAGTTCCTATGAAGTAATCAAACAGTGCCTGGCCGCTGTGGAGCTATTGGCAATCTTCACCTGCTGGGAGAAGGAAAGACAGTGTTCTGTTAGAGTATACTGCAGAGGTTGCTATGCTGACCATGGATGGAAGAAGGACCACACAGCCAAAAATATTTGGGCAGCAGAAACTTGACTTGAAAGTTTTGGGAGTTTTCCTTTTTAAGGACACAAAGTTGGGTGAGGAAGTGGGGGTGCATATCTGAGAAAAGGTAGGTGAGGCTGAATATGATCAAAACATATGATACCAAACTCCCAAAGAACTAACTTTTAAAAGTGTCTTATATACAGTGCCAAGTTTTATTACAATAATAATATAAGCAGGGAGTCAAGAAAGAAGAAAAAAATAATAAAGTCTTTGTAAGAAAAAAAAGAGGTATGGGGATGGCCTATAATTAGTAGTACTGGGATTATACGTGTGATAGTACCCTGTATAATCCCAGTACTATTAATTATAGGCTACACAGTCTGAGAGAAGGCAGTCTCACAATATAATATAATAAGGCCTGTGATAAGAGAACGCACTGAGAGCACAAAACTATGAGTGAACCTTGTGTCTAGTCCGGAGGTTCACAGCAGCATTCTGGAAAACAAGGATGTTTGGAAAGGTGAGACAAGACTTATGATTTGAGACACAAGTTGGGGTCACAATTACATCTGTATTTATATTTATATTTATATTTATATTTATATTTATATTTATATTTATTTATATTTCCAGGGTAGCATTACCTACAAGACAGCCAGGCCCAGTAAATACAGTACTAGACCTCAGTAAAGCTTGTAAAGCCTCACCACAGCCTCAGCTCTGGTCAGGTCAGCCTTCTCTAAGGGTTTTCACAGCCTGAAGAACACGCCCAGCATGCCTTCAGTTAGTCATGTGAATGTTCACCTAGAGACCTGATGATACTCCTTCCTGCTCTGGTCAAAATTCTACTCTGAATTCTTTTATACTCCTCAGCAAAGTAAAAATTCAGAGTGTGGTGGTCATGTCAAGTCTTGAAAGCAGTAGAGGCAGACTAGGCCGGCAACCTTTAAGAACAGGAGGCAATTAACAGCCAGAGGCAAAGGGTCCTTGAAGCAGCTGGTCCTGAGCTCCCAGGCAGCCCACACACCATCAATGGCATGTGTGCTGTAAGGCTACCAGCTGCTATGTTAGAGAGAAATCCAGCAGGCACATAGACTAAATCAGTAGCTTGGATGTTATTTCATCTTAAGAAGATGAATCTTGGTCCAAGAATGGGGATTTGTTCCCTAAAGGGCTTACAAATCTCAGCTGAGAACAGTACCAAGGCTTTTTCATATTTCTCATGGAAGGAACAGAAAAATAAAAATGCTTCAGCAGCCTGTAACTTACTCATGGATTCACCTTACAAGCAAAGATGAAAAATAACATCACAAAGATTCTGTCCCTATGGACAAAACTGAACAGCATATTCTCTAACATTTCCTGGGACTAAGTTTAAATAGGAGGTGTAGGGAAGGTTCAATTTTGCAAACTGTAAACAGCTTCAGAGGCAGTCATCTGTAATGTTCTGTAAAGAGTCTGCAGGGATAGGTTCAGGATGGCAGAGCTGCAATTGACATCTCTAACACCTACAGGATATATGCTCATACATAAATTTCTCCACTAATACAGTAGAAATGATGGTAGTGATGGTACTCACTGTTTGGGGGGCTTCTCTTTGGTTGGGTTTGGTTTTTTATTGCTGGATAAAACATCATGACCAAGGCAACCCCTGGAAGGGCAGATGTATTTGGGCTTATCATTCCAGAAGAACACCATCTTGGCAGGGAGCATGGCAGCAAGCAGGTAGACATGCTGATATACCAGCAGCTGGAAGTTCACATTTTAAACCACAAACAGAAAGCAAAGAGAGCACAGTGGGGCTGGCAGGGGGCTTTTGAAGCCCCATTAACATATCTCCTTCAACAGACCACACCTCTTAATCCTTTCCAGGTAGTTCTGATAACTGGAGACCAAGTACTTAAACATACAAGCTTATGGGGACTATTCTCATTCAAGCCACCACACTACCTAAACAGCTGTTTTAAAACTTTGTTGGTTTCTTAAAAAGTTAAACACACTTATCATTCCACTTAGTGATTACACTTATAGATATCTACACAGAAAAAATACGAGTGTATATCCCAACCAAAGCTGGATGCAAATACTCACAGCAACATTATTCCTAATGTCCAGTATCTGGAAACAACCCAAACACTGATAATAAGCAAACTATGATACATCCATACAATATTTTTTGGCAATAGAGAGTAAAACACTACTAACACATGCTAATACATGGTCATGCCCCAACAGCTTGGCAGCTAAGCAAAAGAAGCCAAGTGCAAATGACTCTATGGTACAACATCTGAATGCAAAGTCACAAAAGACAAATCTGTACTCACAGGAAGCAGAGAACAGCTTGCTAAGGCTGGCTGAGAGTAGGAATGGATACAGACTAGCCCAGGGTAGTTCTGGGATGGTAGTGATGTTCTAGAATTGGATCAGGGGATGGTTGTAAACTGTGTAACTTTATTTATCTACCTAAAATCCTTGAATGACACATGCAGCAAGTGAATATTTTGGTAAATAAAGCTGTTAAAAAAATTTCCTGACTCTGGGTTCTAATACTAAGAAAACACTTAGAAGTATGGAACATAATGAGTTCAATGTGTGCTTCCTCCATAATAAAAATAAACAGTTGTGTCTGTACAGTTAACCACAAGAATAAATTATTAACCATGCTTGTATATGTTCTACACTATGGGAAGTGCTTAATGCAATTCTCTCTTCTGTGAAACTGTTTATAAAATCACACTGAGCTTGAGGTCAGTTGAGTAGAGATGTAAATCTCAGCACATGACCCCTGTCTGCTTGATCTGGCTCCCCCTCCTTTGGCTGAAGAGAACTAACTTCTCCAGGTTCTTTGTGGTGCCAGACAATGAGGCTGTGCAAGCTGCTGGCTCATTGTGGAACATCCACCTTCATTCCTTCTGTGCCTTAACATGGATGTTTGTCTTGAAACAAAATCATGTTGAAATTCTAATCCCCTGGGAGATACTATTAGGAGATGAGACCTCTAGAGTGAGCAAATCCTAAGTGGGAAGGGAATGAGTACCTGGTAAAACACATCTTACATCCCCACAGACAGCGGCTGTCTGTGAAACACTAGGTGGGTCTTCATCAAACATCAAATTCTCTGGCACCTCAAACTCAAGACATCTGAACTTCCAGAAACATTGAAAAAACAAATAAAAGACATTTTTTCTTGTTTTTTGAAAATAAATATCAAACATATAAAAAAGCAAAATATTCAGAATAGATAACAAAAAACCCATACAGTAATAAAAACTTCTCTTTTCTCTAAAATACATGAAACATAAAAAATAAAATTTAAAGCTTCTCAAGCCAGGTTAGGCTCAGCTACAGATGAAGAAAGCACAGTAGGTAACAGCTAATGCCCACGGATGCACTGTGGTTACCACAAATTTCTGCTAAGCAACCCTTCTATAGTCAAACCAGAAGTTTTGTTTTGTTTTGTTTTGTGTGTGTGTCTGTGTGTGTGTGTGTGTGTGTGTGTGTGTGTTTTAAATCACTTTATTCACCCACCATCTTTCAATGAAAAAAAAAGAATATTTTTGCTTAAATATCACTAATGAGTGAGTACATTCCCCACTTATCTTTCTGGGTTTTGAGACCTGGCTCAGGAGGATATTCTCCAAATCCATCCATTACTGTTTATAAGCAACTCAGTCTATGGTGCCTATAGTGTCCTGTAATATTAAGTGTGAATGGCTATTTTCTAACAATCCTTCAAGTCTTTACTTAAAGACACATCTACTTTTCAGGTTTTGTTTTGTTTTTTTCTCATTGGTCTCAGCATGCCCACAGTATGTACACACACACACACACACACACACAGAGCCTCCGTACTAGAGTTACCAACTAACCTTGCCTTTTGATTGCTACTTTAAAAGCTTAGCTGAGTATTCACAGCCCCAGCACTGAGAACAGCACATGAGACAGAAAGGACTCCATAACTCCAGCACAGAACACTCCACCAGGATGGTGTTAATGTCACCTCGGGACAACTCCATCACCTCAAAGATTGTCCTTGTACCAATGTTCAGCCATTCCTCTCACTGTCAGCCTTAAGTATCTAATCTCTGTATTTTGTTCTGCTTTTTACATTTACTGACTTATGAGAAGAGGGGTGGCATGTGCAGCTGTGCACGTATGTTGGAGGAAAACTTACAGGCCTTGGTACTCTCCTGCCACCATTAGGTTTCCAAGAATGGAGCTCGGATATCAAGTTTGGTAGTAAGTTTTTTTACCCACTTGAGCCACCTCAGTGGTCCTGTGCTCCATGTCTTTGGAAAATTTTATGTAAATGAAATAATGCATAGTTTGCTCTCATTTAGTATAACATTTGCTTAATACAAAGGGGATTCAGAGACCTGCTACGTGCATCTCCATAGGTAAAGAGCAGACATGCTACAAAACATCCTGCAGTAAAAGCAATTGCCTCCTACAACCAAGAATTATCTCATCCTATGTGTCTAATATTGAGGTGGAAAAAGCCTGGACTGGAGGGTGAATGAAAGTATTAATTAACAGACAGATGACTCTTTTTCAAACTTGAATTCTCAGACTATTCTTATTACTCTCTCAATTTTTTAAAATCTCTAAAAAAATTGTCATCTGTCTTCTCATATTTATTAAAATTAGATTTGTGTTATTTCAACAAGATATGTAAGGCAACTGAACCTAGGGGGAAAAGATTTATTTAGCTTATGGTTCTGGAGACTTAAGTTCCAAATTGGATAGCTGCAATTTGCTTCTTTAGTATTTTGTTCACAGGACTCTTGGGACAGTCTAAAAGGGATTACAAAGTGAGGGACACTGAGAGGTTTTTCACATGTTCCTTATAAACATAAGCCAGAACCAGCAGGATGCTAATAACTCTTAGCTTTCAAAATTAAACTAAAGGTTTGCCTCAAACAAGGTCTTATCTCCTACCTAAGACAGCCCGTATCATGTGGCTGATTCAGTAAGGACTGTGAGAGCCCAGCCAACGCATCCAGATTCCAGAGAAGTCAGAAGGGCCAGCCATCGCAGGTTCAGTGCAGGCTTGGCTGAGGCGGTTGGAAAGATATCACACAGGGCTTGGGATCTAGCTCAGTGACAGAACACTTTTCAGATTCACTCTCAACCTCTACTCAGCTGAATTCTTTCCATGTCCTCCTTTCTCCATCCTCACCTCCCATTCCCTTCCTTAGCCATATTCTCCTCCCCCTCCTTTACCTTCTCATTACTTCCTTTCTTGTCCACAAACCATAATCATAAAATCTATCCCCCTTCAACTTCCAAGACTCTATTACTTGGCTGTGACAGTATAAAATAATGACGCTGGCTTCTAAAAATTATTTTGGAACATGGATTATTTTAATGCATAGAAATTTACCTGCAGAGACACTTTGGGAGAACAGGGCCTGTACCTGGAAGAGGTGTGAACGAGCCAGTCCCAAAGTAGTGAGCAAGGGAAAGCTGTCCCATCACCCATCTGTCCTGTGGCAGCATGGGTGAGGAAGAGTTGCCTTCCTTCCTCTCTCCACAACCCCAGTCTGCTCATCAATACCTGAGGCGGGTAGGAGAACTGCCCTGATAGCTCAAGAATGAAAGAGCCATCCCTGCCCCAACCAGTGGCAAAACTTGGGAGAGCAGGCCCTGCACCTTGCCTGGGTACCATAATAGAGCTAACCCTGTTGGCAAAGATGTAGGTGAGCCAGTCCCAAAGCTGTAAGAATGGGAGAGCTGCCCCCACTACTCTGTCATGCAGCAGTGTGGGTGGGTGAGAGATGCCCACCTTACCCCTTACCCCTTACCCCTTGCTGAACGCAGCACTCAGGAAAGTGGGCCTGCTCCTAACCTAGACGGCACAGCACAGCTGGCTGGCTAGTCAGAGGTTAGGGTGACCCAGCCCTAAAATTGTTACCAAAGGAGAGTTATACCATTACTCATCTGAATGTGGCAGCATGGGTGGAGAAGAGATGCCCTCCACCCACGCTCCATCCATCAACACCTGTGTCAGGTAAACAAGCTAGCCATGGGATCATAAGAGCTGTCCCTGACCCTCACCAGCTGCAGCACTAGGGAGAATACTCAGAGGCAACACAATAGAGGTGTAGGTGTGAGAGAGAAGACCCTGAGTGCATGAGAGCAGAAGAACTAACCCTACCCCTCACTTACTGCTGCAAGAGGAGGAGAATTACCCGGGGCAAATCTGGAGAGCTCACCCTGGTGGTGAGGACAGGGAAAAACTATCAGGTAGATCAACCCTGCAGCAGCCTAGGCTCAGAGCCAGGGTTGTGACTTGACCCACCCCATCAACCATCCCATCCATGATCTGCTGGAGCGTGTGAAGGGACCTGACCAGAAGATCCAAAGCTGCAAGAGCTCCACAACACAGGGCAGCAACAGGATGATCTAAGAAAAGGCCCAGTGAGGGTCCAGCATCAATCGTGTAATAGAAACCAGAGGGAGGCCTTGAACCAGACCAAAGACTCTTTGCAATGAACACTCACAAATCAAGATACATGGACAAAGAGGTTTACTCAGTGATTCACTGTGTCACACTGCAGCTTCCAAAATGAGAGCTTTATTTTTTCCCCTTTTTATTCTTTTTCCTTTCATCTCTTAAATTTTGTGTCATTTGGGGGAGGAATACAGGGATAAAGGGGAGATGCAAGGGGAGAGGGAAATGGATGGGATCAAGATACATAATTTAAAAGATACAGAATTGGGCTGGAGAGATGGTTCAGTGGTTAAGAGCACTGACTGCTCCTCCAGAGGACCAGGGTTCAACATGACAGCTAACAACTGTCTGGAGTTCCAGTTCCCAGTTCCAGGCAAACACCAAGGCAAATAAATAAAGTTTAAAAAAAAAAGATACAGAATAAAGAGAAAAATAAATTTGCATGCAGAGTAAATTATCATAAATAAAACAGGTTGGTGTGGGGATGGGGAACAGGAAGAGATGGAGGATGTTTGATAAGGATCATAAGAGGTCTTTGTGGGAGGGAGAAAATGCTCACTGCCCTGGCAGTCAGGGTGTCATAGATGTATACACATGCCGAAACTTAGAAGGTACATGCTTTACATATGTGTAGCTTACTGTATGTGAGTTACAATGCAATAAAGCTGTTTAACAAAAGACAAAGGGAGAGAGGAGGGGATATTAAGAAAAAAGAGGGAAGGAAGAGGGGGTGAGGTCTTATTTTTTTAAAATCTAAGAAATTAAGAAAATTGCATATGATCCCTAATACAACTACTTCCGTTTTCTTGCTTTTGTCCATGTGAACGCATGTTTTACAAAGACATACCAGCATATATTTGCTATTCTCAGCATTGGCATTATCACATTAGTTCGTCCTGATGGACTCTGAGATGGGAGTGCCTATTATTAATCATATCCAACGTACCTTATTTTATTGCCAGAGTTCCTGCCTTTGAATGCAGGGTGTGGCGTATACCAGGGTAGAGTTATAACAGCATCAGCTCACTGCCTCTCATTTTGGTGTGGCTGCAAAGTAAGAAAGCAGCCAGCACAGGGAATACTGCAGCACCCTTGCTAAGTCCCTAGGAAAATGTCAGCCTTCAAGAACCTGAGATGTAAACACTCAGCTGCATCTTGGCAAACATTACTTCTCAACACTGTTTCACACATGGTGCTGCACAGTTTTCATAAGTGGAATTTTCATTAAATCCAAGTAAAATATATAAGCAGTGCTATGCCCTGTAAGTGATAACTGTCTCCCAGCTCCCTGTGCTACTGCTATGAGTTCCTAAGGGTGAGCTTTCCTTTATTCATATTTCCTCCTTCCTACTTCAGCCCTTTTTGGTTAAGTCCGCACCCCTCCCTGCTTCCTTCCTTCTCATTGACTTTCTTTCTCGGTGTATTAATACTCTCATTTTTTAAGCACACAAATATTAAGTGTTATACTTATCAACAGCTCTCTCCTACCCTATCAGATGACCTCACTACCCCCAAACTATTTTTTTTTTTTTAGTTTTCTGTGTCTTTTCTTGGAAGCATGAAGAATCATATGTACTACAGTGATGACTTACAAATCTGCCAATAGCCACTGATAATCTCCATGTTTCTGAGCAATTCTTAATGGCGAGGAAGAATAAAAGCATCTACAGCTGGGCCAAATGCTACATATCTGGAAACAGTGCTTGAGAGGTTGAGGCAGGAAAATCATGAGTCCAAGGTTAGCCTGAGCTATGTAGCCAGTTTGAGGCTATAGTAGTACTTATATGTATTTGTCTATTCACATAAAGTATGTCAATATCTTAAAATGACAACATATACTGTTTGATGCTTTGACATTTTCACAGATTAATATAATAGATTTGTGTGTGACTTCATCCAGAAGCTATATAAAGAGATCTTCCAGAAACTGGAGAGATAGCTCAGTAGTTAAGAGCATGTGCTGTTCTTGCAGAGAACCTGGATTCAGTTCTCAACACCCACATGGCAGCTCATAACTCTAGTTTCCACACCACATTCACAGCTCTAGTTTCAGGCATCCAGTGCCCTCTTCTGGTCTCCTAGAGCACAAGGCTATGGTTATGTACATATACTCAGACAAACATTCACATATGCAAAATATGTTCTTTTAAAATCTTAAAAAGAACTTCTAAATTATTTTCAAACTCTCAAAATATTTTAAATATTGATCATTAAATTGAAACCTTATAAATGAGCATTTTGACAGTTTGCAGTATGCTGCTACTACAACAAACTGCTATAAAAAATAACCTCACTGGGAAGATAAGTTTGTGTCTTTAGAGCAAATAATCTGGGTCTATACATCCCTAATGTTCAAGATGGACTGTGCCTAGCTCCAGAGCCTAGCCTGAGGAACTTCCCATGCTGGACAGGGGGCATCCCACTGTGAATGTCTATAGAGCATTGTCTTTGATCTAGCCAATCACAAGTGACCAAATAGCAAGCTAACAAGCATTACTCAGTGTTAGCACCCAGCCTATAGCCTTGGACTACATACTACATACTTCCTAGAGATTCTGATCAGCAGCTCCAACCACCCAGGAAATACACCTTACATTCCTGTCCAATCTGAACCAGATAGCTCAGATATTCCACCTAATCTGCAAAATACAGTCAGTGGTCTTGCCAGATATAAATGCATAATCAGCATACACTTAAACACTGATCAACATTTTCCAAAATAAAAACTCTGTATAGCTTAGGTATGGAAGAAATACACCACAACACACAATGGAGGTCATTCATTTAAAAACCCACGGATAGCATCATAACAATGAAAAGCTGACAACTCTTCCTGTAAAATCACATGCTAGGCAAGAACGCCTACTCTCACATTTCTTTTTAACATAGGATTAGAAGTCTTAGCCAGAGCAATTGACCAAAAGAAATAAATAGATATTCAAAAAAGAAATGGATTTTTTTTCTGTTTGCTAATGGCATTTTCTTATATATAGGAAAAAAAAAGACTATACTTGCCCCCCAAAAAAACTAGAGTTGATGAAAAAATTAGGAAATGATAAAAGATACAAAATTAACCCAAAATGTATATTGTTTTTATTCATTTGACAAACTTTCTAAAAAGAAAATTTTAAAACAAAATGACAATAGCAAAACAAAGAAAAAATTCAGTAATTATTTGTTAATTTAAAAAGAAGACAAAGGTTGTTCTATAGTGAACACATAAAAATACTTTAAAAAAATTTTTTTTTAAATCCATGGCCTCTCTGATACAGTCCTGCTCATGCAGGTGGTAGCCATCCAGAGGCCAGCTGGGGTCCTCCAGGGGCCCTTTTGGCACTGGGCAATTAGGTTCCATTATAATGAGCAAATATGTGGGGAAGAAGTGGAGAGAAAGAGAAACAGAATGATTCATTCGCTGTGGGAAGAGGTGAAATGGAAGAAGTGAAGGCCATGAGGAATAAGCTAATAATGTAGGACCCCTTCTTGCCACCCAGGGCCATGGTAGCATCTGCCCTGGGATCCTGCCAAGGACTATGACTGGGTCTGCGGCTCCACAGCAGCCATGGTCTGGGTTGACATTTGTGGCTCCTGTTGCCAATGACAGCATGTGGATACCCAAAGTCAGGTCAGCCACCTAAGTTAGTGACTGAGGGCTATGTTGTACCCGAAACACACAGATCTGAGTGTCCTGCATTGCTAACCAATGCCATGGTGACATCCAATCCAGAGCCACAGCTGAGGACCATGTCTGAGTCCAGGACCCTACTACACCCAGGATCTGTGTTGATGTCAGAGGCTCCTGTTACTATCAAAGGCCATGTGAGGCCCAAGGTCTGGTATCTGAGGGCCACGCTGCCACTGAAGTGATTATCTGAGTGGCCTGTACTTCCACTTGGAGCAATGGTGACATTCAGAACCAGCTGCTGTCAAGGATCATGTCTAGGTTTGTGGTCCTACTGTGGCTATGTTGAAGTCTGAGGACCATGTTGCTACCAAAGGCCACACAGAAGCCCAGGGTTAGGGCCACAACCTGAGGCCTTAGTGGTGTTCAGGGCCATGCTGTCACCAGAGCTATCCTGATCTGAATAGCCAGTGCTTCTACCCAGAGCCAGGATGCTGTCCAGGCCAGAGCTGCTGCCTCAGCCATTTCTGGGTGTATGGTCCAGCTACAGCTAGGGTCTATGTTGATGTCTGCAGTCTGTGTCATCTCAAGGGGCCTTAGAAATCATGCAGGATAAAATCAGAGGGCCATGCTGAGCTGGCCCTGGGAAAGCTTGCCCTGACTCTCACTGGACACTGCAGCAAGAGAGATGACCCCATCCCATAGGTGAGGGAAAACTGACCCTGCTGGCATGCACTAGGGGATCTGGCTCCACCCTTGCCTGAGGCAGGAGGTCCCAGTGGCCTAGACTGACCAGCTCAGCCACCATCCATGCCCACAGCTAGGCCTCCAGTAGACCCATCCTAACACCTACTCCATCTAGGATCTGCTGGAGCTCATGAAGGGACTGGTCCTGTGGAATGATATCTGAAGGATCTCCATGACTTAGGGTAGCCACACGATGTCCCAGATGAGTTTTAGTGAGGCTCCAAGGATGATGGCACTGTGCCAGAAACCAGAGGCCTTGAACCCGACCAATGAATGACTCACTGCAATGAACATTTACTAGTAAAGCTGATTCAACAAAAGGGTATACTTGTGACACACCACTGCCAATGCCACCAGAACAAAGGAAGAGGTGTTGGAGAGGCAGGAAAGATGGAGAACAAAGAAGCAAAGGGTTAGGATTTTTCTTTCCTGTCTTTGTTTGTTTGCTTTGTTTTGGTTTGGTTTAATTTGATTTTTTAAGGAGTATTGCAAGACTGAGGAGATAATATGGGGAGGTGAGCAAAATTAGAGTCCATGATGTAAAATTTAAAAAGAAACAATAAAGAAATGATGTTAAATTTTAAAAAAAGAAACTGAAGATAAAAATAAATAAATTGAGTCCATGTTCAAAGACTGGAAAGGTAATATTATTTAAATCTCCATTCTACTCACAGTGGTATACAAATTAAATTTAATATCTTTCAGATTTTCAATGTAACTTTCCACATAAGTGGAAAAAAACAAAACTGAGGTAAATTATGTGGCTAATATATTAATTAGCTCAGTGCAATCATCCCACATCGAATGCATACTTCCAAATTTACATCATACCACATAAATATATGCGGTGGCTCAGCAGAACTAAATTCAATTCCCAGCATCCACATCAAGCAGCTCACAAAAATACACAGCTCAAGTTCTAGGGAATGTCATGCTCTCTTCTGGACTTTGAGGGCTCACACATTGGCACACAACACAAATAGAAAAATAAAAAAGGGGGATTTTTTTTTTTTTTTGAAACAGGTATCTCTGTGTAGCTCTGGCTGTCTTGGAACTTGCTTTGTAGACCAGGCTGGCCTTGAACTCAGAGACCTACCAGTCCTGCCTCAACAGTGTGAAGATTAAAGGCATGCACCACCATGCCTAGACAAAAATAATAAGAGTATACACAAATAACTTTATATCACATTATATTGCATGTACTACAATGTCATGTGTTATCATAAATTCTCAAGACCACTGAAGTCAAAAGGTCTGTGCTTTTGTAAATTATCAAGATGGTGTTGTGTTGCCCTCCACAAAGCTTTACCAAAATGCACTCGCAATTATTACATTAGAAAATGCCTTTTCTAAAAAAAGAAAAAAGAAATACTATGATTAATATCAGGGTTTCACTGGCTTTGTAACCTTTAAAGATTTTGTTTTTTTAAGTTTTATGGAATTATATGATATGCATTTATTTGTCTTAGTTTTTTTTAAGTTATAGTAGAATTTTGTATTAAGTCCATATTTTCTTGTGTTTGTTTCTGTTATTGCTGTTTCTTATTTTTAGTGTGGATTATTTTATTAGTATTTCAAGCAGGTTACAAAGTATGCATGTGTTAAAATCATTCATTGAATTTACGTTTAATTTTGCTCTCGAAAAACTCACCAGTTTTTTCAGAATCTTCGATTTATCCAAACAAATTTATAATGTATGTCCTTATGATTTTCTGAAATTTCATTCATATCTGTTATAATGTTTGCCTTTCAATTTCTACCTTTATTGAAGTATGTCTTCCTTTTTTGTTTAATTTGGTTAAGAATTTGCCAAATGTGTTTAATCCTTAAAAATTAAATTAATAATTAATTTAAAAAAAGAATGACAAAAAAGCAAAAAACAAAACAAAGGAATGACAAAAAAATTTAAAAAAAGAAAATGCCTTTTCATAAATCCTTGCCAACTGTGAGTCATCAAACATCTTGGTCTTTGCTAGATACATAGCAAAAATATAATAATAATAATAATAATAATAATGTAATAAAGCTTTAATGGTAAATTTTTATAAGTATGCATATGCAGAAATTTTTTATGTTTGAAAGTTAGCTAATGTTTATTTCTATGAACATTTTATTATTTTCATTTGTACATTTCTTTTGATTTAATACACTCAACTTTATTTTTTTCTACACTAAGATAACCAAAATCAACTTTTCAGTATGAAATAAACACAGATTATATTTACTCATTTTTCCCACACATTAAATTTCACCAGACACATTTTTAAGTATATGCAGCTGACTGTGTCTGTCTTTTAAGGTTTTTTTATTTAGTATTAGAGTTAGCCATGCTGTCTGTCTTTCCAGATACATATCAAATGCCTGTCTGTAAATATCTCAGATATTTCTCTCCTTTCTCTTAAACAATTAATTATTTGATGCTCCAAGTTTAACTGTAACATACATATACATCCAACTGTGTTTTACTAAAAAATCTCTCAGGCTAATATCATTATTAAATAACCCATGTTTTACTAAATTGAGAAAGCAGCCTATTCCTTTCCCAGTGTTAATTCATAGCTCTGTTTATGAGGTTTCAGATATAAGCAGAAGATGAGAATCTGGCTTATAAACAGCATTCTTTCTTTATCTCCTCCAATGTCTAATGATATTTACTATATTCAGTTCTTCTACTGAGCCCTTTGGCTATTTTATATAATTTCCTTTGATACTCAGTGTCAACAGCTCTCATTGGCGTGTATGGTTCAACTGAAGAAGTACATAGCCAATGGCTTCAGCAGCTAAAGACAGTCCCTGTAGCCTGAGTTTCTATTAAAAGGAACTGCAGTCCAAATTATTAAAGAAATAAACTGAGACTTAACTTAGGAGTCTGAGTTTCCCAGCAAGTAGCTGGATTTCATGCAATTATAAGCATCTGAGCTCAATGAATCACAGGCAGTCAACCATTAGATAATGTCCAAGTACAGCTGACTCTTTGCAGTGGCCAGCTGTTTCTGAACCTTAATCGCCTTTTTGTCTGTAAATATTGGCTGCCCAGATTGCAGAGTGGCGCTCTTTGGACCTCTCCTGATGCTAAGTACTGCCTGAAGCATTCTTTGATCAAAGTCCTCCAAGTTGGTCTAGAGCTCTCTTTTAACACTAAGCACTGTTCTCAGCAGTGTGAAGATGATAGAATATAGATGCAAATATATTTTTAATCTGTGTGTGTGTGGGAAGGTGGGTACCTCACATGAGGAGGTCGCTCCTTGCCTTCCACCTTGTTTAAACAAGGTTTGTTTCTTGATATTCAACAGTATATATGCCAAACTAGGTGGCGAAGGAGCTTCCAATGATTCTCCTGTCTCTTCCTCCAATCTTAAAGTGGGAACACAGGGATCTCAGATGAATGCTACTAGTTACAGCATTGTGTGTATTCTAAAGATCAAAATTTAGGTCAACACAGTTGCACAGCAAGAACTACCCACTGAGACACCTCTACAGACCAGAAGTGAATATATTTTTGCTGTCCCCCCCATATCATCTATATTGCCCAAACTTTTAATTATAACTAATAACAATAACATATGAAGAGAGACTATGAAAACTTGTGTTAACATTTAATAATTACATTGTTTAAAGTAGGTATTAGTTCATATTGATATGAATAAATACTTAATAAATAAAAAATGGGAAGGGACAATTCTGGATTCAGAAAAATTTCCATTAACAAATGTAAGAGAAATGAGGGAAACAAAAATAATCACTATTTAAACACCAAAGTCATAATTACTGTAGGCAACTGAGAGATGCTAAAATTGGTAGCAAAAGTTTAATGAGCTATGAGGTAGTTGCATGGCTTCAATGCATCTCCCAGAACCTATTGGTCAACTTATTAGTCATGACCCTTTTGACAAACCTCTATCTCCAAACATATTTACATCATGATTCAAAGCAGTACCAAAATTACACTTATGAAGTAGCAAGAAAAATAATTTTATGGTTGGGGTTGACCACAGCATGAGGAACTGTAGTAAAGGATTAAACCCTTAGGAAGGTTGAGAACCACTGCCCCCAAAATAGCCATTCATTGTAGTAGTGATTTTAATGTAAGAATGTGGGTGGACTCACTGTATTTAACCCTCTCCTCAAGAGTGAATGCCAGTAACTGATTGCTTCCCAAACTAGTGGTCATGAAATATGGAAGCGAGAGAAGTGCAGTGGTATGTTTTTTACTCTTTCCTTTTTTGCTCTTTTGGAGGCTCGACACCCAGCTCCCAAACAAGTCACATGAAGATTAATTATTTTGTACGAATGTTCAGCCTTAGCCTAGTTTGTTTCTTGCCAACCTTTATTAACTTAATTATCCCATCTGCCTCTTGCCTCTGGGTGTTTATCCTTCTCTGTTTTATATATATATATATATATATATATATATATATATATATATATATCTTTATTTATTTCTTACTCTGTGGTTGGCTGTGTAACCAGGTGGCTGGCCCCTAGCATTCTCCTCTCCTTCCTTTCTTGCTCCTCCATCTTTTTCTCCCAGATTTCTCCTCCTATTTATTCTCTCTGCCTGCCAACCTCACCTGTCCTTTCTTGTAAGCCATTCAGCTTTTTAATTAGACCAAAGCAACACAGCTTTACAGAGTTAAACACTTGCAACATAAAAAAAAAATGCAGCACATCTTTGCATCACTAAAGAAATGTTCCACAGCATAAATAAATGTTACACATGTTTAATATTTTACAACAGAAGGGTGCTGGTTTTATAACAGAGAAACTTGACAGCAGTTTCAGCTTAGCCCAATGATCAAGGCTGGTGCTACTGTGATGCTAGTATCAGGTACTTCTTGGTGAGATGCAGGGAGAAAAGCATGTTAGCTCTGTGTTACCCTTCCCCCAAAGCAACACTCCCAGTATAATCCAGAGAAAACACCAGATAAACAATAGAGCAGAGATACTTCTACACAATAGCTGGCTGGTACTTTTTAACAACATAAACATTGTAGGACACAAGAAAAAAATCAAGAAGCTTTCATAGGTAGGCATACGAAGAGACATGACAGATAAACCTCATGGTGTGAGCTGTGGTACTGTAAGGAAACTATATCTACACTGACTATCCTGAAGACTGGCTGCCTAGTATGGCTTGCTTTTTGACAGTCAGAATGCCACAGATCCAGAGCCAAATTTTTTCTAGGTTATCACTTGTAGAAAGTGTTAGTTATCAGACTCCTATCTTCCATTAGCCCTAATGCTAACAATGTTATGAACTAGTATCTGAAACCTTACAAAAGACATTTGTCCTCTACTGTAACTTACAAATGTGTAAATAGCAGCTGGGGGAGATCACAGTGAAGAGCTTGCAGTGGAAGCATAAGGACCAGAATAGTTGGTGCAGTAGTATACACCCGCAATCCCAGTGCTGGGCAAACCAGAGACAGAAGGATGCCTGGGGCTTGTTGGCCAGCCAGTCCAGCACATCATCAGTGAGCACCATGTTCATACGATCAAGAGGGTCTGGAGAGACAAGTCGGAGGTTAATAGAGAAAACTACTCTTCGAGAAGATGCAAGTTCAATTCATAGTACCAATACTGGGTGACTAGAGACTGCCTGTAACACCAGCTTCATGAGGAACCCATGCTTCTGACCTCAGAGAGCATTTTCAATTTTCAATGCACACGCACATACATGTGCAAACAGTAAAAAATAAATAACACAAAATTTTTAAAGGTGGAAAATGAATAAAGAAGTTACCTGATAATAACCTGTGACTTCCACAAGTACCCACATATGTGCACATAAATAACTAAAAGTAAATTGTGCACTTAGGACTTTCTTTTCTTCCCTACTGTGAAAGTTCAGTGGAACACAACATTTACAGACAGCCTAAACCCATGTTCCTAGGACATGATAACTAATATTTGACTCAGAACAAACATTCCTAAATACCATTTGAATAAAAGTTGTATTTTCTGTCAATGGTGGTAATCATGGTTGAATCCTGAAGCAAAAAAGAAAGGATGTTTGTGGGAAACCTGGTGAAATGCATAAGGTCAATACTTTGGTTAACAGTAATGGGCCAATGTTAGTTTACGGGTTTTGATCATTAGGCTTCATTTATGTTAAGTATTCCTATTCAGGGAAACTGGATGGAAGAGTATTTAGAAATTCATACTATATTGACAACTTAAGTCCAAATTCTTTGCAAAATACAAGAAATACTTTAAAATAAAAATGGTCTACTTTTAAAATAAAATATTATATCTCTGCGCTAAATTGTCATGTGCATCCTTTAAAAATAACATCAGTGGTAAACATAATTGCTCCACATCAGTGACTGTGGTCAACTGCCTAAAACTACTTGTGGGTAGACAAAACATTGTGTAGCACGAATTTGGGTTGTAAAGAGACTCAGAGCCAAATATCAGAGAAAGGCTGAAATATCAGAGAGAGGAAACACCACAGTCAATTCTCACCCAGCTATCTTCCAGCTTCCTCAGCCTCACTCCTAGTCACCCATGACTATACCATTCAAAAACCCTTCTAACTAGCTGTATCCCATCCAGGTTAAGATTAAATGCAGGAACTATTTTATTTGATTGCCAGGCTTGAACTCACAGAAAGAGAAAGTTCTGCCTCTGGAATTATGGGATTAAAGGCATATATCATCCCTCTCAGGCTTTCCCTGAGCTAGGATTAAAGGTGTGTGTCATTAAATCCCAGCTCTTTATCCTTGTACTCAAGGATCAATAAATTCCTGAGCTGTCTGCCTAGGATTTGACTGTGTGCTGTCTCTCTATATTTCAGGTTTTGTTAAATATGTAACATCACCACAACATCACTTCTCATTTTATTTTATATATTACTTTTTATGTTTATCCACTCCCCACTAATATAGCAAATGCCTAATATATTCCACTTATAAAAGAAAAGGTTTATTTTGGCTCCCAATTTGGAATTAAATTCAGGTTTGACCCATTGCTTTTGGATCTAGACAAAAGCAATAAATACATCCTAGAAGTAACCTTAGACAGAGGAAAGCCATTCCCCTCACAGTCCAGACTCTCAGTTGCAGAAAACATAAGAGACTGGGTGTCCTAAAATCTCTTTGAACAGTGTGGCCCCTGCTCTAGCTACTTTCTTTTGCCACCATGACCAAAAGCAATTTGTGGGTTTATTTGAGTTTACAAGTTATTGCAACCATTATCAGGAGAAGCTGAGGACAGAAGCTAAGGGCAGGACCTGAAGCAGAGCACCAGGAAAGAACACTGCTTGCTGTCTTGCTCTGTGGCTCCCTTCTAGATAGATGTCTTTGTTATACAGTCCAGGCAGGCCTGCATCCAATGAAGGCAAGTCTTTAATTGAGGTTCCCTCTCCCATATGTGCTAAGCTGAGGGCTGAAGCTTACCAAGGCAGCCTGAGGCCCCACCATCACATTTTAACAGCACAAACCTTGGATCAGAGAACACTTGACAAGTAGGCCCATGAGAGACATTCCACATTAAACTTAGTATGTTCCAGGCCAAGGAGAGCTTTGCTCTTTGTACTGAGATAGCATGTGATTGTTTCCTTGTGAACACAAATCAGAAGTGGAATGTTTTATGTGCCTCTCAGCTAATAAATACTTTTCAAGATAATTCAATTAAATGAGATTCAAAATATATACATTTCACTGTAGTAAAAGATATCCCAGTTTAATATCACCGTTTTGCAAATTAAAATTCCCCCTCAATTATTGCAGCAGTGAGGCCTCCTAGATAGTACTACTAACACTGTCTTAAGAATTACATTAAAATTTCCTTCATCATTGAAAAGTTTGCCTCTTGTTTTCAGAAGCCAAAGGATCAGACACACCAAGTACTTGATACACCAGGTCTTAAAGCTTTTATGGCTGTATTGTCATAAATTCTGAAGCTGTCTTTGTATATATTCTTTCTTTTATCATGATAGGGCTTTTTGGATCACAGTAGTACCTCTCTTATGCAAAGTTTCACTTCCCATGATTTTACTTCCCTGTGGTAAACATGTTCTAACATTGGCAAATAGAAACAAAACAATACATTTGTGATTGTTTGCCTGAAAAATAGTGTGATGACGGCTACTGGTGCCTGCTTTCAGACTGTGTCAGCCTGGCCACCTAACTTTAATTCTGTAAATCCATGTAAACATTCTAATCCCTACATGTGTGCTGAGGCACACACACACACACACACACACACACACACACACACACACACACACATTATAGAAACACACAATAATAAGTGACAATAAAGCCAAGCATGGTGTTGTTGCCTTTAATCCCATGACTTGGGATGTAGAAGAAGGTGAACCTTTGGTCCAACTTGGTCTACATAGGGAGTTCCATGATAGACAGGCTATACATAGAGACCCTGTCTCAAAGACCCTGTCTCAAAGAGCCAAAATAAATAAAGAAATAAATAATACTAGCTAATAAAGTCCTGTGCCTTCTCTCTTGGGATGTATGCCATCTGTTTGTTCAGCATGTCCACACTGTATACATTTCCTACATCCTTTTCAGTGGTTACCTCCATTATCAGATCAAGTTCTGTAGTACTGAATTACTTATGTTCAAGTAACACTTTCAGCATAACAAGGCATACACTTTTAGTATGTTATGTTATGGTTATTCATTCATCAGTAATGTGCCAAGTTTATAAGTTAAACCTCACAGATATCTATGTTTAGACAAAAACATAGTATGCAGAGTTTGATGTTTTCTGCAATGTCAGGGGATCATCCCTAGGTGCGTCCCAATGTATGGGATGGACATAAGAAAGGCCACTAAGAGGGTTGTTAGTTTCCTTCCAGCCATGGTGCTAATCCCTGAGAAAGTGAATTCAAGAAAAGATGTGATTCAGAACTTCTCCCTGCTTCAGTCTTTACAACGACATGCACCCGACAAGAAATAATAATTATAGTTACATTGATTACAGTCCCTTCATTCCTCCGAACTCGTATCCTGTGCATTGCATCTTAGTTTGAGAGATAAAGTTCCAGAGCGTACAGGAAGCTTACACCAGAAGACACTCCTCTACCTCACCACTCCCTTTACCTCAGATTCCGCCCTTATTGATTTTACATGCTCTTATTTGTCAGCCAGCCTACACCCACTGGGGCCGCCCCTCGGGGCGGGGTCTCTCCCAGAGGCTGCGCACTAGGGTCCTCTGCAGTCCCACCTGCAAGTCTTCTACTGGAATTGGCAGTTTACTGCTGGCATAGTCGCTCATCCACTCACAACAGCTTCAAGAAGACTTTCACCCTGCGCTGCAGCATGGAACCGACGCCACGCACCCTGGAACTGTTCTACGACGTTCTGTCCCCCTACTCCTGGCTGGGCTTTGAGGTGACTCAGGGAAGCTGCCAGGGCTGCGGCCTGCGGGGAGAATGCACAGCGGGGAACTGGGCACCAGGCTGCAGAAATTGAAATCCTAGGTGATGCCCTCAAGAGTAGGACTAGGACAGACCTTTCCTGGGCCAAAGTTCGCTTTGTGCCTTTCAAGGGACTGTGGCTCTAAGTAGGGTCCTGATTTGCTAAGGTCAAACATTGTCTTTCCACAAACCCTAGGAAGAACTGGGGCAACTCCAAAGTAGCAAGTCAACTTCAGTGGGGAGAATCAGGGGCCATAGGATGAATGCTCTGCAGAAATGCTGTGCAACCCTCCTAATGCTGCGATCCTTCAATACAATTTCTCATAAAATTGTTTTCGTTGCTACTTCATAACTACAATTTTGCTAGTGTTACGAATCATAATGTAAATTTATGATGTGCAGGATATCTGGTGTGTGCCCCTAGTGAAAGGGTGTTTGTCCGTCTCCCCACTCCACCTCCCAATAAAAGAATTCCTACCCTCAGGTTGAGAAGTCCTGCTCTATAGAATGGAAAACATACACTAGAATAAGGATGCTGGTATCTATTTCACAGAGCTGAGAATTTTGTCCATTTAAACCGAGAAGTTCAGAGTGGAGTAGTCATCCATGCTCTGCACACAGAGTCAGGAGACAACCCTGTAGGCTTCGTGAACCATCTGTCCTCTCCAATGGACTGCCTTTCCTATCTCTGCACCTGTAGGTCCTATGTAGGTACCAACACCTCTGGAACATCAAGCTGCTTTTGCGGCCAACTTTGATCGCTGGGATCATGAAAGACAGCGGTAAGCAGGGAGAAGCCTTCCTAGCTGGTGAAGGAGGGTTATTTCCTATGGCCCTAGGAGCCTGTCCTACAGTGAGTATGCAGACCTCAGACTTCCTAAGCTATTAGTCTGCCCTCTGTGTATGTGGGGGGGGTGGGGGTGGGGATTCCCTAAGCCTCAGGCCCTCATGTCCTCTCTCTCCCATTTGTCTAACTCTTCACTGCCAGGTAACAAGTCACCAGTCATGGTTCCCCGGAAAGGCCAGTACTTGACCAAAGAGATTCCGCTCCTAGGGCAACACTTCCACGTTCCCATCAGCATACCCAAGGATTTCATAGGTGTGCTTCTTAAGAAAGGTGAGGAGGGGTTTGGAGCAATGGCTGGGGATTAACAGCACTGGCTGATCTTCCAGAAGACCTGACTTGATGCCTAGCATTCACAGGGTGGGTCATTCTCAAAACTCCTGTATCAGAGGAAACAGAAATAAAATAAATAAGCAAGTAATAAGAGAGGGTCTGAAGAGGCTGGTGAATCTACTGGAGAACAGAGTAGCTGGGGCTTTCTTAGGTCAACAAGTAAATTGTGTTGGGAACCCAGCCTCAACTACCCCAAGGGGAACCAGAAACAAGGGCAGAGTATAGCAATTCCATAAGGAGAGCCTGGGGGGTGTACTGGGGTCATACGTAAGGATGACTGGGTCCTCTATTAGGATGCAAGGGATAGGAAACTTAGCACTCTGTGCCTCTGCTCCACAGGAACTGAAAATGCCATGCTGTTTCTTACCGCTGTGAGCATGGAACAGCCAGATATGCTGGAGAAGGTGTCCAGAGAGCTATGGATGCGTGCATGGTCTCGAGTAAGGGCTGAACACTGGAGGGAAGGGAGAGGTAGCTAGATGACATTCTAACCCTTCCTGGAGCAATTTCCAGTGATAGGATTCTGGGTCAGACCCCTCTCTGCTATCTCTTTCTGCTACATGTTCTCTTCTTTTTAGGATGAAGACATCACAGAGTCCCAGAGCATCCTGGCTGTGAGTGTCTGGACTGGACCCCCACCATCACTACTAATGTTACAGGGAATCTGAGGAAAAAAAGAAAAAAGGTTTTATTATGACTTAGAAAGAAAAGGCTGTGGCTGGGGGAACAAATTAACTATAAAGTAGGAAGTAAGAGGATTCTGTGAAGAGTGTCCCATGGGCTAGGGTTGTAGCTCAGTTGTAGAGTGCATGCTTAACCTGCTTGAGGCCCAAGTTCAATCCCTAGCAATGGATAAAATAAAATTGATGAACGAAATGAAATAGGTCAGTGTGAAAGAGAGAACCAGGGTGGTAACTGTAGATAGGGAAGGAGGGACCTTCCACCCACCAGCCTTCAGAGGCTCCTAACCCAGACTTCACTAATATATGCCTATTCCCAATAGAAGGCTATACACAGACAAAAAAAATAATGGGAATTAAACAGATGCTCCCGGAGAAATAAATAGAAAGTGCTCAAAACAGGGAAACACATGCCAGACAGGGATGGGACTTCAAAAGTTACACCTTCTTTAGGATGAAGTCAAGAAACTCAGAGTGATCTTTTCTTCCTGTATGTGGATTATAGCTGATACATAGTCTCTTAATATACGAGACATCAAATCACTCCTAAGCTAGATATGCAGAGATTGGCTAGTTTATCCTCTAGTGTCTATATCTAGTTCCTAAAACATATATGTGTCTGCATAATTTTTGCCTGCTTTTAGTTGATACTTAACAAAACTTTTTAACTACCCACTTCTCTCAGTGACTTATCCATTCCCCTGATGCTCAAAAACTCTCTTATTTAACTATCAGGGACAGTGGCTTATAGGTCAAGTTGTAAGTTCTCAACCTGGTCTGTACACTGAAATCACCAGGATGCCCAAAGTCTTCCCCAGAAAGGCTGGTGTCATCATCTAGGGATTAGCCTTCACTTTGGTACTTTAAAAAGCTCCCGAGGAGATTCCAGGTTGGAAGGCACTAACTCTAAACTTTAAGAAGCATCCTCATCAGAAGCCCTCTGTCTGGAAGCCAAGCTGCTAGCTGTTGGATGACTTCATCACAAGCATCTTCAGGAAATTCTACAGGACTCAGAACCCAGCCTGAGTCTGTTAGGAATTCAAAGGCACAGGGAAGAAGACACTCTGGACTTCAATTCTAGGGATGTGGCATTTAATTTTGCTACTGACAAACTCTGTACCTCTAAGCAAGTAGTAAATGCCCATTGGCTGCTTGTGAAATGGAGAAATGGAGCTAAGCTGGTTTCTGTGATGTGCTCTGGTGCTGTTTCTGTGATTATGACATGTTATTGGCCTCTGTACTTCCCTTATCAATGTGTAGGGAAGATAACCTGTTACTAGGGTAGGGTAGATAACCTGTTACTTGCAGTTGGGCAAAGGTCTTTCTAGGAAAATGTGAGGGCAGAGAAAGACAAGAATAGCCTTTATTCTTGCTCCCACAATGCAGATACAGCTGCATGTTCTCCCATGTCTCCCCAGGCTGCAGAGAAGGCAGGAATGTCCACAGAGCAAGGCCAAAGCTTTCTGGAGAAAATTACCA
Organism: Sigmodon hispidus; assembly: GCA_004025045.1. Classification (NCBI taxonomy): domain Eukaryota; kingdom Metazoa; phylum Chordata; class Mammalia; order Rodentia; family Cricetidae; genus Sigmodon; species Sigmodon hispidus. The sequence continues at coordinate 44,279 of PVIH01015812.1, forward strand.
CAGCACAGGTGAAGAACAAGCTGAAGGAGACCACTGAGGCAGCCTGCAAATACGGGGTGAGCATCTCCATGTGTACCCCCTTCCCATCCTGAAGGGAGAGAGGGAATGTCAGCATGGGTGCTCATGCTCCTTTTCAAACCACCTTCTCCCCATTGTGAGTCCTGCCAAGCTCTCTTAAAGCACCTCATCTTGTCTGTCCTCCCTCCCCAAGCCTAGTCAAGGAAGGAAAGGAGGTAGATGATGCCTTTAAAAGATGCCTCTTAGCACACAATTTATCCTCTTGTTCTATGTCATCTGGACACATTCTACCTCAGCCTGATAACACCAGTTCTGTCAGTTCCTTCTCCTCTGCTTTCTCTAGGCCTTTGGGCTGCCCACCATCATTGCCCATGTGGATGGGAAAACCTACATGTTATTTGGCTCTGACCGAATGGAGCTGCTAGCTTTCCTGCTGGGTAAGTTCAGGCTTCCCTCTCTTGAGCTTTTGACCCAGCCCAACACCTGTTATATCAGATGACAAGTCAACAACAGAAGTTCCTGCTATTTCCAACAAGGAAGCCTCATATAGCCAGTGCTGACTGAGGTTGCATGAGTATAGGAAGTCTTCCCCATAGGGGAAAGAGAACCCTTCTAGACCTTGAAGCCATGAGGGTCCTAGTAGGTCCTAGAGCTCTTTGGGACCATCTCCTGCTGCTAACATGTCTGATAAACACTTGTTTTCTTTATCTAGGAGAGAAGTGGATGGGTCCTGTGCCTTCAACCCAGAATGCCATTCTTTAAGATTGCCTCATGAAGTGAACTTTTATTTCCTGATCTGACAAAGCTGACTTCCGTGGCCTTGTGGGCTGCAGCAGGAGTCTGTCTGTCTACCTTAGCTGTGTCTGCCTTTACTTCTGTGCCTCACAAGTGCCTTAAGTTCTGCATTCCCATAAAATAAACCTGATGTCACTAGACAAAACATGTCTGGGTCTGCCTGGCTGGTGTTGGTGTATCATAATCCTGTGATCACAGGATACCCACTATGAGGTAAAATAAAAATTATCTTCTTTTAAAATAAAATTTTATATCTCTGTGCTGAATTGTCTCCTGCATCCTTTAAAAATAACATCAGTGGTAAATATAATTGGTCCTCTTCAGTGACTGTGGTCAAATGCCTAAATCTACTTCTGGATAGACATAACATCGTGCAGCACGAATTTGGGTTGTACAGAAAGAGACTCAGAGCCAAATATCAGAGAAAGGCTATAATATCTGGCAGAGGAAACACCACAGTCAATTCTCACCTAGCTATCTTACAACTCCCTAAGCCTCACTCGTGGTCACTTCTGCCTACACTGGCTTCCTATACCCTTTAAATACCCTTTTAACCAGCTGTATCCCATACAGGTTAAGATTAAATATGTAAGCGACTCTATTTCATAGTCATTCTTGAACTCACAGAAAGAGAAAGTTCTGTCACTGGAGTTATGGGAATAAAGGCATAAGTCACCACTCTCAGGCTTTCCCTGTGCTGAGATTAAAGGTGTGTGCCATTAAATCCCAGCTCTTTATCCTTGTACTCAAGGATCAATAAATTCCTGAGCTGTCTGCCTAGGATTTGACTGTGTGCTGTCTCTCTATATTTCAGGTTTTGTTAAATATGTAACATATCACCACAACATCACTTCTCATTTTATTTTATATATTACTTTTTATGTTTATCCACTCCCCACTAATATAACAAATGCCTAATATATTCCACTTATAAAAGAAAAGGTTTATTTTAACTCACAATTTGGAATTAAATTCAGGTTTGACCCATTGCTTTTGGATCTAGACAAAAGCAATAAATACATCCCAGAAGTAACCTTAGACAGAGGAAAGCCATTCCCCTCACAGTCCAGACTCTCAGTTGCAGAAAACATAAGAGACTGGGTGTCCTAAAATCTCTTTGAACAGTGTGGCCCCTGCTCTAGCTACTTTCTTTTGCCACCATGACCAAAAGCAACTTGTGGGTTTATTTCAGTTTTCAAGCTATTGCATCCATTATCAGGAGAAGCTGAGGACAGAAGCTCAGGGCAGAAACTGAAGCAGAGCAACTGGAAAGAACACGTCTTGCTGTCTTGCTCTCAGGCTCCCTTCTAGATAGATGTCTTTGTTATACAGCCCAGGCAGGCCTGCATCCAATGAGGGCAAGTCTTCAATTGAGGTTCCCTGTCCCATGTATGCTAGGCTGAGGGTGAAGCTTACCAAGGCAGCCCGAGGTCCCACCATCACATTTTAACAGCACAAACCTTGGATCAGAGAACACTTGACCAGTAGGCCCATGGGAGACATTCCACACTAAACTTAGCATGTCCCAGGCCAGGGAGAGCTTTGCTCTTTGTACTGAGATAGCATGTGATTGTTTCCTTGTGAACACAAATCAGAAGTGGAATGCTTTATGTGCCTCTCAGCTAATAAATACTTTTCAAAATAATTCAATTAAATGAGATTCAAAATATAAATATTTCACTGTAGTAAAAGATATCCCACTTTACTATCACCTTTTGGCAAATTAAAATTCCCTCACAATTATTGCAGCAGTGAGGCCTCCTAGATAGTACTACTAACACTGTCTTAAGAATTACATTAAAATTTCCTTCATCAATGAAAAGTTTGCTTCTTGTTTTCAGAAGCCAAAGGATCAGACACACCAAGTACTTGATACACCAGGTCTTAACTCTTTTATGGCTGTATTATCTTGTCATAAATTCTGAAGCTGTCTTTGTATATATTCTTCCCTAGATCATGATAGGTGGGCTTTTTGGATCACAGTAGTACCTCTCTTATCCAAATTTCACTTCCCATGATTTTACTTCCCTGTGGTAAACATGTTCTAACATTGGCAAATAGAAACAAAACAATACATTTGTGATTGTTTGCCTGAAAAATAGTGTGATGACAGCTATTGGTGCCTGCTTTCAGACTGGGTGAGCCTGGCCACCTAAATTTAATTCTGTAAATCCATGTAACGATTCTAACCCCTATATGTGTGCTGGGGCACACACACACACACACACACACACAAACACATACACACACACTATACAAACACACAATAATAATTGACAATAAAGCCAGGCATGGTGTTGTTGCCTTTAATCCCATGACTTGGGATGCAGAAGAAGGTGAACCTTTGGGACAACTCCGTCTACATAGGGAGTTCCATGATAGACAAGGCTATACAGAGAGATCCTGTCTCAAAGTGCCAAAATAAATAAAGAAATAAATAATACTAGCTAATGAAGTCCTGTGCCTTCTCTCTTGGGATGTATGCCATCCATTTGCTCAGCATGTCCACACTGTATACATTTCCTACCTCCTTTTCAGTGGTCACCTCCATTATCAGATCAAGTTCTGTAGTACTGAATTACTTATGTTCAAGTAACACTTTCAGCATAACAAGGCACACACTTTTAGTATGTTATGTTATGGTTATTCATTCATCAGTAATGTGCCAAGTTTATAAGTTAAACATCACAGATATCTATGTTTAGACAAAAACATAGTATGTAGAGTTTGATGTGCTCTGCAATGTCAGGCATCCCTAGGTGCGTCCCAATGTATGGGATGGAAATAAGAAAGGCCACTAAGAGGGTTGTCAGTTTCCTTCCAGCCATGGTGCTAATCCCTGAGAAAGTGAATTCAAGAAAAGATGTGATTCAGAACTTCTCCCTGCTTCAGTCTTTACAACGTCATGCACCCGACAAGAAATAATAATTATAGTTACATTGATTACAGTTCCTTCATTCCTCCGAAGTCACATCCTGTGCAT
>PVIH01015813.1:0-48070 GCA_004025045.1 Sigmodon hispidus
AAAATACGCATAAGCTTCAGAGAGAGAGAGAAAGAAAAGGAAAAAAAGAGGGTAAAGAAAGCCCTTGAAAAAGGAGAAATAGGAATAAAGATAAAGGCCACATAAAGATGGCAGATAAACAAAGAGTCTGGATTATGTTTGTTGTGTGTTCTTTTAATTTTTTAACTTTTAATGAGCTAATTGCAGAGAGACAATTTTTTGCTAAGGCTGCTAAGTTAAACCAATACTTACATTTTAAAGATGTCTTGACTTTAAAATCTGTTTATAAGAATATGTTACTTGGGAAAAGAGTTTCTGCTTTTGTCTCCACAGAAGATCCAAGCCTGTGGATTGGTTCTAGGCAAATGTGGTTCCACTTCCCAAGGCCACCTGAACATTCTCAGCTTCCAAGATGCCAGTTGAGATGATCCAGCTTCAAAACCCCATGAGATTGTCATCGTCCTTTGACAGCAGGAAGTAGAAAAAAATAGAAAGCTTCATCCAATTTCCCAAAAATATTACTTATTAATGTTTGTTTTCATTATTTATGGTTAATGGTCATAGTCAGTTTCTTAAAAAAAATTGGGGGAGGAGAATATGATATAGGAATGATAAGAAAAGATAAGTGGATTTTGGTTTATTGAAACAAACTTAAGGTCAATTTTGTTATGCCGTATGGATTTTTCTACTCTTGATTAAGGTATGATGCTGATGTAACTCATTTAAAATTGTAATGTGTAATTGAGAAATGCAGATTAATAGTCATCTATGATAAGCAAACTTATAGTCATGTTAGTTAGGTTTTTGTAGGTATACAAAGATATATTTCAGTTAGATAGGTAGTTTTCAAACACTTCAAAGACATGCAGAATATGGCATTTAAGAACTTAGACTTTTCTGGACAGTGAGACAGGTCTATTCCTGGCAGCACCAATGTATTTTGGGAAAAGGATGGGCATTGAAGAAACTTCATGTGGAATTTACTTTGTGGCAACAGTTAGCCACTGGACAAGAAACTGTTCTGGTATTGACTGTTTGATAGTATGCTGTATAAACTGGACATGCAGGTTCTATAGGAAAGTGACCTCTGAATGTGGACAGAACAAGCCGAGATGGTCCTTCAGGTTCCTGCTTTGCAGAAAACATTGCCAGACATTCTTCAGGACACAAGGAGAAGCAACTGATGGACTGTGTCAGATTTCCTGCATCACTGAAAGGTTTGCCAGAGACTATGGGCCATATAGGCTGAAGATGAATGCCCCAACATTACAAAGGAACTTTGGGTGACTGTCCAGGCAGACACGTATCATCTCTGTCATTTTCTAGACTTTGGAAGTTGCTTGCACTTCCTGTTTATTTGCATAATATTATATCCTTCTGTGGTCTTTGGTGTGGTTGAAGGTTTAATAATTGTAGGTATAGTTCTTTTTTGTCTGAAAAGTATATTAGATATGAAACTTTAGACTCACAATAATAAGGTAGATAATGGAATATTCTCTTTAATTTTGAAATACAAATAGACTGGATATTGTGACTGTAATTCTTGCTTGAGAGCTGTTCTGTTGTAATTTTGCTATATGGAAATTGAAACCTTCCATTTTAATTAGACAGAAAAGAGGAAATGTGGTGGAATGTTCTCTGTACAATGTAAATAAATAACTGTTTGGACCCATGCAGGGCACCGTAGAAGTGGGTGGAGAATCAGAGGCAGCCAGGCAGGTAGGAAAGGGTGGAGTTACTCACTCTGCATTGGACCCCCAAGAGGAGCAGACATGTAAGAGGTACCAGCCAGCCACGGGCTCAGCCACGTGGCAGGAAGATTAATGGAAATGGGTTAATCTAAGAAGAAAGAGCTAGCTAGTAATGTGCTTAAGATATGGGCCAAGCAGTGTAAAGTATAAAAAAAAAAAAAAAAAAGTAATGTAGATAGTAGACCTCTCTCTCTCTCATTCCTAATTAAAGTGGGATTTTTTTCTAATCTTTCTTCACTTAAGAAGATGTTGTCTGTGGGTTTCTGATACATTAATTTATTATGATGATGTGTTTTCTTTCAGTCCCACAGTTTCAAGGACTTTATATCATGGAGTCAGAATGATTTTTGTCAAAGGCTTTATATGAATCTATTGAGATGAATGTGTAACTTTGCCTTTAAGTTTATTTAAGTGAATTATTACTTGTGCACATCAAATCATCACAGCATTTTATCCACCAAGAAGTGAATGATTTTGTGTGTGTATGTGTGTGTTCTGTTTTTAAGTATATCATTAAGAATTTTTTTTTAGTCTATTTAATCCAAGTTATTGGGTTATTGGCCTGTTTGGATTCTGTGAATCCATCTGGCCCTGTTTCTTTTATGAGAAAAAAAAATTATTACTATTTTAGTTGCTTCATTTGTTTGCATCACTTCAAGAACTTCATGGTATAACTTCTGTGGTTTGGCTGAATCTAGAAACTTACACATTTCTTTTAGGTTTTCCATTTTAATGGAGTACAGGACTTTAAGATATCTGCATATTATTTTAAACTTTTTAAAATGTTTTGTAATCTACTATTCATTTTTGATTACATTATCTTTGATTTTCTCTTTTTCCCTTTGGATAGTTAGGACAAGGGTCTATCAATCGTGTTTATAGTCTCAGAAAACCAACTCTGAGATATTTTGATTCTTTGTATTCTTTTCTCTCTTTCACTTTCTCTCTGATGTTTATTATCTCTTGTCAACCTAATTTGGATGGGATTTGTTCTCGTTTGCCCAACTTTTGTCCTGCATCATTAAGTCATTTGTGCTCTTGTTGTAGAAAGTTTTTTTTGGCCCATTTTGGGTCTGGGAGGTTTGTGACTTGGCGCAGCCCACGGCAGTGGTTAGAATTTGGTTTGTATGTTGTGGCTTTTGTTTTTTAAAGAAATGAATTATATGCTTATATCTTTTAAACTGTTTGGCTTATATTTTAAGCATATTATTAGCTAGCTCTTTTTTTTACTTTAACTCATTTTTACTTGGTCGGTGTCACTTTAATTGCTGACTCTGCCACTTTTGGCTGTGTTTTAATGTGGCAGAGGAGCTTGCTGCAGCAACTAGAGTGGGCTCAGGAAATGTTATCAGAAAAATTTTTTTAACTTTGTTTTTTTTTGTTTAATATAAGTAGAAATTTTAAATCAATTATATTTGTGTCAAGCCTTTTGTGAAATGTATGAATTTAAGCTGTGTGCCACGGACTTGCCATTTTTAAATTTTTGTGTGAACATCACGCTGTCTTTGTATTATAAATTAATTTAGATATGTAATTTAGAAAGTTGCTTTTGGCTTTGTTTTAGTGATCTAGAACTTTTTAAAGTTTTTTAAACTTTTTTAGGCTTTATGTGGGTGTTTGGCCCCACGTTGGGCTCCATCTGTTGTAGAAAGTTTTTCCCGGCCTGTTTTGGGTCCTGGAGGTTTGTGACTTGGTGTGGCCTGTGGCGGCAGTTGACATTTGGTTTGTATGTTGTGGCTTTTATTTTTTAAAGAAATGAATTATATTCTTATATCTTTTAAACTGTTTGGCTATATTTTAAGCATATTATTAGCTAGCTCTTTTTTTAATTTAGCTCATTTTTATTTATTTTTTTAACATGTGGCCCACAGCCCATGGCTCACCTGGATTTTTATATGTTTTTTATTTAGGGGACCTGATGGAGACTGACTGACTCCACCCTTTCCTACTTGTCTGCCCTCTAATTCTCCACCCACTTCTACAGTGCTGTACATAGGCCAAAACAATATTTTATTTGTATCATACAAACATTCTACCACATGCTCTTGCTCATTTATTAATATAGTCTTTTGAAGTTATAAATTTTCTTTGTAGGACTGCTTTTAATATTCCCAAGTGGTAATGTTGTATTATTTTTATTTTCATTTAGTTACAGGCAGATTTTATTAAATTTCTTGATTTTTTTGACCCATTTATCATTCAGTAATGAGTTGTTTAATATTCATGTATTTGTCTATATACTAAAACTATTTTTTATTTGAATTTTAAATTTTATTGCATTATAGTTAGATGGGATAAAGGAGTAATTTCAGTCTTTTTGAATCTGTAAATATTTGTTTTGTGTTCTAGGATTTGCTTTGCTTTAGAGAACATGCCATATGATTCTGAATTTAAGATACGATTTTGGCATTCCTGTAGATGATTCTTTTTATTTAAGAATTTTTTCTCATATCTACTACTACTTCCCCTCCCTTCCCTCCTCCCAGTCCTCCCTCAGCCTCCTTCTACCACATTCCCCATCCCTTCCCCAAGAAGAGCAAGGAATCCCAAGGTTTGGTCTGGAATATCCAGTTGAGGTAGGTCTGAATCCTTCATCCCAATATCATAGTTGAGATACATGTTCCTTTATAGGAAATGGGCTCTAAGATGTCAGTTCATGCATCAGGAACATAGTCTGAATATACACTGCAAGAAACTCCAAAAACTGCTCACACGTTTGACTGTTGTCTACCTTCGGAGTGTTTAGTTCCTTTCTATGAAAGTTCCTCAGTGGTTATTTCAGAGTCAGTGAGGTACCAATAATTTGGGTCAGCCATGTCTGTGGGTTTCCTTGTCATGATACTGATCCTTTTGCTCAGATACTTTCTCCTTTCTCTCTCTTCAGCTGGACTGGCAACTTGACCTGGTACTTAGCTATGGATCTCTGCTTCTAGCCTCTATCCATTACTGAATGAAGGCTCTATAATGACAATTAGGATGGTCATTCATTTGATTGTAGTATGATGTTTCTGGCCCGGACTTTCAGGTTCGCCCTTAGGTTCTGACCCACTGTCCCACAGAAATACACAGGCACTTGTATTAATTTTATGCTGATAAGCCTAGGGCCTGGGAATATAACTTGCTACCACTTTACTCTTAAGCTAACCCATTATTCTCATCTTGTCTAGCCATGCAACTTGGTACCTTTTCTTAGAGCAGTATAGTTGTCCTGTGCATCTGCTGGCTTCTCCTGGTGTCTTCGTGGCATCTCTCTGGCATCTTTGCTCTGTTCTTCCTGTTCCCAGGGTTTTCTTAGTCTGGTAGCTCTACCCACAATTCCCATCTGCCCTCAGCCAATTCGCACTTTTATTAAACTAGTAGGCTGGACAATTATTTACAATCTAACAACTTAATCCCACTACATTTAATTATAGGGGAAATCCTGTTTAGGCACCCTCTCCACTATTTCTTTGAATCCTGGCCAGGGACATCTTGTGAGTTCTTGGAGGTTTCTCTAGCACCTGGCCTCTTTCCAACCCCACAGTGGATCCCTCTATTCAGATATCCATTTCTTTGTTCTCTCTCTTTCTCTGTTCCTCCTCCCACTCAACCATCTCCTGTCATGATTTGTTTTGACCTCCCCTTGCTTGCTTCCTGTTATGATCCCAATTTACTCAGGGGATATTTCCCAGGGGATCCCTGGATGTCTCACTTAAGTTCTTCTTATTACCTAGCTGTTCAGAGGCTGTGGTTTGCAGCCTCATTATTCTTTGCTTTATGTCTAAAATGCACTTATGAGTGAATACATACCATGTCTATCTTTCTGAGCCTGTATTCCCTCATTCAGGATGATACACTCCAAACCAATTAATTTGCCTATAAATTTTAGGATGTCTTTTTCTGTTGAGTAATATTCCATTTTTTACTCCTTTTTAAAATATCTATTCTTCAATTCAGGGCCATCTAGGTTGTTTCCAGGTTCTGGCTATTGCAAATAATGCTTTTATGACCATAGTTGAGCTAATACCATTAGAGTAAGAATATGCATCCTTTGGGTATATGCCCAATAGTGTTATTGCTGGATCATTGATTCCAAGTTTTCTAAGGAACTGCCATATTGATTTCAAAAGTACATGTATAAAATTACACTCCCACCAGCAATGGAGTAGTGTTCCCCTTGATCCACATCTCTTCCAGCATAGGCTGTCATCTGGGTTTTTGATCATAACAATTCTGACAAGTGTAAGATGGTGTCTCAGAGCTGTTTTGATTTTCGTTTCTCTCATGGCTAAAAATGTTAAGCTATTTTTTAAATGTCTTTCAGCCATTTGTAATTCTGTGAATAATTCACATTTATGCTCTGATATTCATTTTTTAATTGGGTTATTTAGATTTGGGGGCTCTAATTTCTTGAGTTCTCTATATATTTTAGTGATCAGTTCTTTGTCAGTTTTAGAGTCTGTGAAGAGATTTTTCCATTCTGTAGGCTGTTATTTTGTCTTATTTACAATGTCCTTTGCCTTACAGAAACTTCTCAATTTCAGGAGGTCCCATTTATTAATTGTTGGTTTTAGTGTCTCTGCTATTGGTGTTAGTTATATTTAGGAAGTGGTAACCTGTGCCAATGCATTGGAGGCTATTTCTCACTTTCTTTTCTATCAAGTTCAGTGTAACTGGGTTTATGTTGATGTCTTTGATCCACTTGGATTTGAGTTTTGTGCAGGGTGATTGATATGGATCTATTTCCATTCTTCTATATGCTACCATCTAGTTATGCCAGCACCATTTGTTGATACTACTACCATTTTACATTGTATATTTTGTCCTTTTTGTCAAAAATCAGATATTCATAGGTGTGTGAATTAATATCTGGCTCTTTGATTCAATTACTTTGTTCTAAAAATCTGTTTTTATGCTAGTACCAGGGCTGTTTTTTATGACTGCAGCTCTATAGTATAGGTTTAAAGTCAGGGGTGGTGATGCCTCCTGAAGTTCTATTATTGAAAAAAAAATTTCATGTGAAGTTGAATATTGCTCTTTCAGGATCTGTGAAGAACTGTGTTGAGATTTTGATGGGAATTGCATTGAATTTGTAGATTGCTTTTGGTAAGATTGCTATTTTTACTATATTAATCCTGCCTGTCCAAGACAATGGGAGATTTTCTTATTTTCTGATATTTCTTTCTTCAATGACATAAATTTCTTGTCATACAGGTCTGTCACCTCTTTGGTTAGAGTTAACTGAGTATATTTAATGCTATTTGCAGATATTATAAAGGGGGGTGATGTGTCCCTAATTTCATTTTATCATTTGTGTATTAGAGGGCTAGTGATTTTTTTAGTTAATCTTATTCCTTGATACATTGCTGAAGGTATAGCTGTAGGAGTTCATTAATAGAATTGTGGGGGGCACTTATATATACTATTATATCATCTACAAATTGAGATAGTTTGACTTCTTCCTTTTCATTTTGTATCTCCCATTAATCGCCTCTTATTCTTATGTTGCTTTAGCTAAGGCCTTGAGAACTATTTGAAATACATATAGGGACAGTATTGTCTTGTTCCTGATTTTAGTGGGATTGCTTTGAATTTCTGTCCATTTATTTTGATGTTGGCAGTGGGTTTGGTGTAAATTGCCTTTATTACATTTAGGTATTTTCCCTGTATTCCTGATCTCTCTACTACTTTTATTATGAAAGAGTGTTGGATTTTGTCAAAGGCTTTTTCAGCATCTAGGGAGATGATCATATATTTTTTTTTAAATCTTGTTTATATAATAGGCATCTACTGCTATGAGATTTCCTCTTAACAATGCTTTCATTGTGCCCCATATGTTTGGGTATGTTGTAGATTCATTTTCATTGTGTTTTCAGATTTTTTTCTTTACTTTTTCCTTGACCTGGAGGTCGTTCAATTGAGAAATGTTTAGTTTCCATGAATTGTGTGTGTGTGTGTGTGTGTGTGTGTGTGTGTGTGTGTGTGTGTGGTGGCTGTTGTTGTTGAAATCTAACTTTAGTCCATGGTGGTCTGATAGGATACAAGGAGTTATTCCTTTTTGTGTGTCTATTGATATTTGCTTTATTACTGAGTATGTGTGGTCAATTTTAGAGAAATTTCCATTAGGTGCTGAGAAAAGGGTATATTCCTTTGTATTTGGGAGGAAAGTTCTATATATATCTGTTAAGTCCATATGAGTCATAACACCTGTTAGATTCCTATTTCTTGGTTATGTTTCTGTATGGTAGATCTATCCATTGGTGAAAGTTGGGTATTATAATCTTCCACTATTAATGTGTGGGCTTAATATGAGATTTAAGCTTTAGTAATGTTTCTTTTACTTATATAGGTGCCCTTGTCTTGGAGGTATAAATATTCAGGACTGAGACTTTATTTTCGTGGATTTTTCTTCTGATGAATAAATAATGTCTGTCCTGATCTCTTTTGATTGATTTTAATTTGAACTCCATTTTGTTAAATATTAGGATGGCTACACCAGCTTGTTTTTAGGTTTACTTGATTGGAAAGTCTTTTCCCAACACTTTACTCTGAGCCAGTGTCTATCTTTAAAGTTGAGGTGTGTTTTTTGTATGCAGCAGGTAGATAGATTCTGTTTTGTATCCTTCATGTAAGGGTGTGTCTTTTTATATTTAAATTGATTCTATTGAGGGATTTAATTATCAGTGCATGATAATGGACTGTTATTTTTGGTGGTAATGTATGTGTGTTTTTTTCTTTAGGTTTTTCTTCTGTGGGATTATCTATTGTTTGTGGTTTCATGGGTGTTTCTGGTTTCCTTGGGTTGAAATTTTCCCTCTAGTACTTTCTGTAGGGTTGGATTTTATTTCAGGAATTTGTTGATTTCTTTCAATTTTTGATTATCTTTTTTTTCTTTTTCTTTAAGGGAATCTTTTATTTTCTCTTTTAAGGTTTCTATTATCATCATAAGCTTATTTTTAATGTCTTTTTCTTTTGCTTCTTCTGTATTGCCATAATTAGGTCTTGTTGAAAAACAAGAAGATTCTGGTGTGCCATATTGTTCTTTATGTTGTTATATGCATTCTTTCACTGGTGTTTCCACATTTATTTCTTGGATCACTGCAGTATTTGTCTGTATCTCAGGGAGCTGATTTTGGTGCAATCTATTCTGGCTGTATCTGTGTCTCAGGAAGCCTTTCTTGGTTCAATCTAGTCTCTTGGTCCATTTGTTGTAATAAAAGCTGGCTGACTCTGAGTCTCAGGGATCCAATCTTGGCCCATTATGAGCTCTTTATCCACAGAGAGCTCTTGATCCTATAGAGGCTCTTGATCCAATATTGCTAGTGAGTTTTGGGTTGCAAGTACCCCTTCTTATTTTAGTAGGTGCTGACTCACTGTGGATCTTAGGTGACTCCTCTTGATCTAGTAGGTGTTGAGAAATTGTGGGTCTCATTACACCTCTTTTGATCCAACAGGTGATGGGAGACTGTGGAGCTCAGGCTGTTGCTGAGGTGCCTGGGTAATTGGGTGGGTTGGGGTTTGGGGTGGTGTATGTAGTTGGGAGTGTCCAGCAAACTGAATTTTACTGAGGCTTCTGGCCTACAGCGTCTTTCTTTGTTGGCCTGGATTACAGGAGAGATTAGTGGCAGTGGAATTCCAAGGGCTATGTCCTAGGGCCTGGATCCTAGAGACCAGGATCTCTGACTGGGCAAGGTGGAGTATCAGTGAACTCTTGGTCCAATGGGTCTCATGTAGATTATTCTATAGACAACTGATAAGTCCATTTGACATATTATGCCAGTTGATTCCAATGTTTTACCATTTATTTTTTGTCCAGATAATATGTGTTTTGATAAAGTAGAGTACAAAAATCTATTATTAATTGGTTGATATAAATTTGTGTATTACATTTTCTATGAAACTATATGTACCATAGCTTTGTTAATATATTGTTTAGAACATTAATGCCTTTTTGGTTAACTCTGCCTGTGGTTATATTGAAGGTCCCATTTTATCTCTCCTAATTAGCTTTAATTCAAAGTCTATTTTGTCACATTAATATAGAGATTCCTGTTGCATTCATAGTCACATTTGATTATTTTGTCCATCCATTTACTCAAGATAATATCTATTTATAGAGAAAAGATGTTTCTTGTTGATAACAGATAGTTTATTTCTTGTCCCATTCAATCAATTTGTATCTCATGACTAACAACCACTGAAAAGCTTGGGATCAGAAAGACCATGGACTGACACCTTGGATCCCACTCCCCATAGAGGAACACCTGACTTAGTCTTGATGTTGGGGGGAGAAAACTGGATTTGCCTGGAGTGGAGGCTGAACTAAGCAATATTGGGACCTTGGGACCTTGGGACTGCCTGCCCATGTGGGGGATGGGGAGATGTGGAGAAGAGCGAATGACCTGATGTGGTAGGAGGGGGAAGGGACCTTGAATAAAGGTATACAAGGATAGAAAGTGTGACTTCTTTGTTCATAATAATAATTAAAAAAAGAAAAAATGATGGGGCATTTATAAGGAAGAATAAAAAACAACCCTTTGGACTCACCAAGATAGGATAAAAACGATATCCTAAAATTTGCAGACAAATGGATGGATTTGGAGAAAACTAGATTGGCCAGGAGTGGAGACTGAACTAAGCAATATTGGGACAGTGGGACCATGGGACTGCCTGCAGCCTGCCCAGGGATGGGATGGGGATTTGTGGAGAAGAAAGAATGACCTGATGTGGTGGGAGAAGGAAGGAACCTTGAATAAGGATATACAAGGTTAGAAAGTGTGATTTCTTTGTTCATAATAATAATAATAATAAAAAGGAAAAAAAGAAATCTATATAAATAAATATAGTTAAAAATATAGTCTTTAAAACGACAGTAAAATAATATCAACAAAATAGCAAGATAAATATAGAAAAAACAAAAGTTCTGAATTATGTATATTTTAGTATTTTATTTTAATTTTTGACTGATACTGAGCTAACTTCAGAAAGATATTTGATTGTAAAGGATGTTATCTTAAACTAACATAAGTATTTTAAAGGTATCTTGAGTTTAAAATTTGGGTCTAAGGATATTTTAAAAGAGATTATGCTTTTGCTTACACAGAAAATGAGAACCTATGGATTGCTTTTAGGCTATGGTATGGTCAAGGAAGACCCACTGAAAAAATTCTTATGAAAAGAGATAGTCTAGATGATCTAATATTTATATCAGCTTCAAGACTACTGAGTAAGATGATTCAGTGTCAGGGTTCCTCAACAATTACCAGTGCCATAATCAGTAGGAAGTAGCATAGATAACTATGCCCAAATCCAACCCCCCAAAAAGATTATGGATGTTTATCTTTGTTTAGAGTGCTTGGTTACTGATCATTGCCAATCTGTCTAAAAGGGTGGGGGATACAGATATAAAAGGATAAAAGGGTAGATCATTGAATTTATTTTTATAAAATGATTACTTGTTTCAAATACTTTATACTGATATGGAATTTAGTTTATTGATATAGATTTAAATATAATTTTGTTATACTCTATGTATATTTCTACTCTTGCTTAAGATGTTATGTTTATGCAATTTTAAAAAAATTATAATACATAATTAAGAAATATAGATTAATAGCTAATCATCTATTATAATTAAACTTATAGTCATGTTAAGTTTTTTAGTAGTAGGCATAATTATAATTTTCATTAGTTATGATAAAAGATAAATTAGATGTAAAACTTTAGCCTCAAAAATTAGAACAGAAAATAGAATATATTTTTTAATTTTGCTAAACACAAATAGACTAGATATTGTAACTGTAGTTTTTGCTTGGTAACTGTTTTGTTAGATGTAATTTTACTATGTTAAATTGAAACTTCCTTTTTTGATTAGACAGAAAAGGGGAAGTGACATGAATGTCTTTCTGCATACTGTGAATATACTTTATATTACAACTTGTTAATAAATAATCTGTTTTATGGCAAGGCAGCTTAGAGGCAGGCAGAAAATTCAAGCAGATATAAATACAGAGAAGGGTGAAGTCAAAGAGACGTTGTAGGCTGTCACACCAAAGGCAAGATGTAATGTAACACAGGTAATGCCACTGAGCTATGAGTATTACATAGAATAATGAAAATGGGTTGAGTTCAGTTACAAGAGCTAGTTGGTAATAAACCTGAATATAGGCCAAAAAGATTATAATTGATATGAGTCAATGAATAATTATTTTATAAGTGGCTACAGTACTGCAGGTAGGAGAGATTTTGTCCCATGTGCCTAGATAGGACAGAAAAATTTCTTGCTACAGGCTTGCTATAAACTGCCATTATTATGATAAAGTATGTCCCTTATATCCATAATCCCTTCATGAATTTCATCATGAAGAGGTTATGAAATTTTTCAAAGATGTTTTCTGAATCTAATAACATGATCTTTTTTGTCTTTTAGGTTATTTATATGGTGGATGATATTTATTGGTTTACAAATGATGAACCATCTTTGCATTTCTGGGATGTTGCCTATTTGGTATTTGTGGATTATGTTTTTGATGTGTTCTTGGATTTGTGTTGCAAGCATTATGTTCTAGAAATTTTTGCATTTATGAACATATTGCAAATTGTTCTGTAATTTGTTTTCTTTGTTGGAAATTTATGTTTTTTGAGAATCAGTATAACAGTGGCTTTATAAATAATTTCAGCAATGTTCCTTCTGTTTTTGTTGTGTGGAATAATTTGAGAAGGGTTGGCATTAACTCTTCTTTGAATGTCTGATAAAATTATGTTCTAAAAAAAAGAATGTGACTTCTTTATTCATAATAATATAAAAAGGAAAAAAGATGGAAAATACACAAAACATCTGAACTATGTATATTGTTGTATTTTCTTTTAATTTTTTAACTGTTAATGAGCTAACTGAAGAAAGACATTTGATTGTAAAGACTGCTCACTTAAACCAACATATATATTATAAAGTTATCTTGACTCTAAAATTTGGGTCTAAAGATATGTTACTTTGGAAAAGAGGGTCTTCTTTTACTTCCATAGAATATGAGAACCTATGGATTACTTGTAAGCTAATATGGTTTGATTGAGGAAGACCCCCTGAAAAATTTCTGTTGCAAAGAAATGGCCCAAATGATTAAACATCCACATTAGCATTAAGGATGCTGACTAAGATGATCCAGCCTTAGCATTCCTCAAAGATACCAGTATCCTAAAGCAGCAGGAAGTATCTTAGACAACTATGCCCACATTCCAAAAATATATTATGGTATTTATTTTTGTTTAGAGGGTTTGGTTATTGGTCATAGTCAATTTCTTTCTAAAAAGTACAAGGGCATATAGATAGAATAGCATAAAAGGGTAGATTATTGAATCTACTTTTAAAAAGCAACTACTTGTTTTAAATACTTTACTTTGGTATTGATTTTGGTTTCAATACAAATTTAAGGTCAATTAAGCTTATATATATATATTTCTATTCTCATTTGAGGCATTATCATTTTTTACATACCTTACATTACTTTCTTGACCTTTACAAGTTTTATACACCTTAAATCACTTTCTTAGACTCTCACAATTTACTTAAGCTTTTGCATACTCAGACATTTACAACATGTATTTATACACCTTAAAATACTTACAACTTACATAAATTTTAAACCATTTTTTTCCATCTGATCATTTACCATGAGACACAGGTGGTTGATTACTGAGAGGTGTCATTGAAAAGCAAGTCCCTTTAAATGAAGGAATTGGAAAAATATTATATTGAATGGCGTTTTGTGAGTTTATCTCTTTTAGTGCAAAGTCTGCCTTTCTCAATAGGAAGCCTAGTGGTTCTAGAAAAAAGCAATGCCTGATTTTTGCATATGAAATGGACTGACCAGGCAGCTGTGGCTACTGGAGTAGGAGCTGGGGTCTTGCTCCTGTTGGACTGATTAAGATACAATTAGCTATCCATATCTGATGTAGTCTGAGAAAGATAAATTAGAGCAAGAAGTATAATCCAAATGCCTGCTGTGTCAATTAAAATAGTAGAGTCATCTGCTACCTGGACGTTTACCTTAGGCTCCTCCTCAGTGATCTTGATGGTATGGGGGTAGAGGTCATCAATCTTGGGTTATCATACAGGACATTAGCCTTCAGCTGTCACACCAAGAAGACCATAAAGATGGGGAATTTGGGGAAACTGATCAATCTTGGTGAGGCAGAGTAGAACATTTAACCTAACAGTGTTCAGTTTTGGCAAGGCCCTGATGATAGGCAAGGCATGGGACAGTTCTTTGCCCAGCAGTCAAGTTTGCCACATTTGAGTAAAGCTCTTGATATAGTTCTACTTCTTTGGAGGAGACCTTAGGGCGACTAGTAGCTGGCATTTGTCTATTCCATGAAGCTTTCTTCATAAAACACTATAATATCATATTCAGCAGATCTCTGAGGTTTGGAGGGTACATATTCTATTCAGCATCTCTAATTTTAAATAGTATTTATATATGTTAATATCTTTATTTCAGGCTTTGCCTTGAAAACATATATAAAAGGCTAAATAAAGCTTGTCCTTGTGTGTAAATTACATTTGTTCTTAGAAAGACTGTAAAAACAGTTCTAAGCATATAAAATAATTTAATCATTTTAAGGTGACCAACCATTAATTTGGATGTCATTATTGTTTGTAACTATTCAGAAGTTAGTAGTTTATATGATTTATAATTTACAATTTTATCTGTTAAATGTGAAACTTAAAAATTAAATTGACAATTTAATTGAAGATATTTTGGCATTAAAACAAAACTTTCAAAATAAATATAGTCCATAGAGAGACTGGGGAATTTATAAGACCATAAACACAGTCCAAAGAGGAATTGGAAACATTACTTTCTTGATAGTGTACCTTTATAGAAAATCACAGATTCTTGTTCATCTTGATTTTTTCAAAATAGATAAAGCTTACCAAATTTGGAAAATAAAAACAAAAAGTTAGACATATATCTTTTAGTCAGTTTCTGCTAGTCTGAAAAGACCTTAGGAATCTATAAAACTTATTTATCAAACATACCATATTTATCAAATATATGTTGTTCCTTACTTAAAATTTTGTAAAAGGCTGGGGTTGAATGCAATTAGCAAAGCCATAAATGGTTATTCATTCATCTCTAAATCAGTTTCTGTTAACTTCAATAGACTTTTATTACCTTATAAATTTATAAACCTTATTTTTGAACATATTTTATTCATCAAACATTATTGTTCCTTATCTAAAACTTTTACTCTCAGGACAAAAATCATCATGCAAAAATCCATTATAGTCTAAAATATTTTTGAAGAGATGTTGTTGCCTCCTTAGTTTAAAAAAGAGATGAAGTGATAAGCAGAGGGCTCAGTAGAACTAAGATGTTTTGTATGTACTGTTATTTGGGTTATACCATGTGGTCATTTTAATCAAGATGGTGGTGAAATTACATGTCATGGACTCTTAACCAAAGTAAAGGTAGCTGCTAGCCACATGATTGGTTCCATTCTAATGAGGTTATTAGTCATGATGGAGGTAAAACCTTCTCTTTTTTTCTTAAAAATATCTATTGTAACAAACAAGAGTTGAATCCATGTTAAATTTACAGTGCTTTATAAATTAAGATAATCTGTGTATAGACTTTTTAAATATCACCATTTTGTTAAAAAGTTTTAAGCTGATTCTTTGTTACAGATTTTTTTAATCATACAGAATGAACTTTAAAATTCTCAGATGAAGTGATTTTAAGTAATAGTCTTAAGAAAATTTTGAGAGCAGAGAGTGAAGAAAGAGACAAGTGATTTTTAAGAGTGGAAAGCAGAAAATTATAAAGATGATAGATTTGTGGATAATTTACTTGTACAGTGGATAAGATGGTATAATTCATGAGAATTTGAAAATCCTGACTGCTATTGATTGAGACATACTGAGGCTACATAGTTTACAAGAAGACATTGAGGCTTTAATAAAATCTTTGAATGTGAGCAGGAATAGGGCTTAGAGAAGAAGGAAATGCTAACGTAATTGGCGATGTGCCACAGGTTGGGTTCCTATAAGCAGAGGGAGCCAAGGGACAGACGGGACTCTACTCAAGGGAGGATTCCAATATTGTAGAGGCCCAGGATGGTGGAAAGGAGCTGTTGGACTTAAACAGTAAGCAGCTCCAAGGGGGAGGTGAGGAATCTCCAAAAAGGAGCTGAGAAACAGAGCAGAATGGTTGAGAAAGAGAAAGCTAAGTGTCCAGGTGACAAAAATTTTAATCCTGAACATCTCCAAGTAGACTGAGGGACTCTTCACAGAGAAATGTCCTAAATCACAGAGGAGAAGCATCCTTTTCCATGTGATAGTATCCCAGCAGGGTAATCAGAGCTTCCTAGCACACTGGCTTGGCATGTTTTAGTCCAACAGGGACAAAGGGTGATACTTACTCAGTAGATGAAGAGAGAACATGTAGCAGGATACACAGGGCTTTCCCATGTGATAGTCCCCAAGAGTGTATAGCAGGCCAGAGAGTATAGCAGTAGCCTGAGAGATGGAATCACAGGCGAGAAGCTTAGAGGTAGAGACAATGAGTGGTTGAAGAGATAGACAATTTAGAGTCAATCACGATGAATTACAGAAGCCAGTAGAAACAATCCATACATACCTTAGGAGAGTTAAATCAGCAGCTGATTCAGTTAGGAGAGAATAAGCACCTTGAAAAAAGTCTGGGCACCAGAAGTTTTAAGTGAGAACATAATCATTTTAAGGTATGGAAAAGTAGGAAAAGATATTTTTATTGTACATATGAGGAAAATTAATGCCAGAGGCATCTGGAAGAGCGCAGAGCAGACAACGTAGTAGATTGAACAAGGCCAGCAGACTGGACCAGGCCATGAGACGAGACAGAGAAGGGTCAGTGAGAGAGAAACAAAAAGAGATGATCAAGAGAGCATATAGTCATAATGGCAAGGCAACAAAGGAATGAGAATTTGGGAGGAGAAACTTCTTATCTGGAGAAGCTTAAGTTATAGCATGAGGTGAGAACAGCTGAGAAGTGCCATAGGTAGCAATGAAACTGTGGAAGCCTAGAGCCTAGTGTGGACTTTGGTGTGCTAATCATCACCACAGAGTCATTTGTCTAGAGTTTATTTAGAACTTGACAATTTCTAGTTGGGTCATTGGGTTTGTCAATTCCATCTTCATTTCATCTTGATTCCTCTTCGTGTTTCTATCACTTACTGAATTCCACTTTCAAGTTTCTAGGTTACCTTCATCTTTTAAGTCAGCCTTGTGTTTATAGGTTTATTTTGTTTTGTTTTCTTGGGGGCATAACTCATGCATTTATTTGCCATAAATTATTTCTCCTTAATTTCATTGATATGTTCCTTTATTTTTCTATAAGTTCATTGAATTATTTGATAAAATTTATGATATTTTTTTTAAATTTTGTGTCCTGGGGTTTATGTAGGGAATTCACGCAAGCATATATTTCTGCAGCACTTGTGGGTTTTGTTGGAAGACAGTGGCTTGACATTTCACATTGTTTTTAATTTTGAAGTTGGATCTGTGCATGTGGACTTTTTTTGTTAGTTGGAAGTCAAATATGGATAGAATAAATTGTGCAAGAAAAGAGGACACATGGAAAGGTTAGGCCAGATGATAGAATTATTTTATCTATAGTGAAGTGAAATGAACAGAAGAGAATGGGTTGATGTGCATCCTGATCAAAACCTGGAGTATGGGGGTAGGTCAGCCCAGGTGGACAGTTTAGATATACCATGTCCTGGGAGGAATGTAGGTCTGGGTAAATAGGGTGGGTTTTGGCAGAAGTCTAGAATTGAATTGATTCTTTACTTATACATTCCTGTAGCAGTTTCTGCCTTCCTCCTCTCCTCCCAGTTCCTCACTCCCATGTCTCCTTTTCTGCCACCCCCTCAATTCCACTCCTTTATTCCTGTTCAGGAAAGAGTAAGACTTCCATGAGGTATCAAGTTTCAGTAAGACTAAACTCCCCACCATGTGTTAAAACTAGGCAAGGTAATCCAGTATGAGGAGTAGGGCCCCAAAAGCCAGTAAAAGAGTCAGAGATAGCCCCTGCTCACATTGTTAGGAGGCCTATAAGAAGACCAAGGTACATAGCTCTGTATATAGAGAGCATAGGTCAGTCCCGTGCAGTTTAAAGAGGGGGAATCAAGGTGAGATTACTAAAATAGTCTACTAGAAAAGGGAATCATCTCAGGACCAGGTAAAATCCTACTGCAAGAAACTCTTCTAGGAATGGGCAAGGATGGCCCCAGCTAAGACCCCTAGCAATAGCAAATACATAGTTTAAACTGGCCATCTCCTATGGCCAGGCAAGACCTCAAGTGGAGGAATTAGGAAACAAACTCAGCTACATAGTTTTGACCAATAATTCTTCCTATGCTGGGGTAAGTATGGCCTAGAGCAGTCTAGAGTTTGACAGTGGTACAAACTGAATTGGATGTGGAACTGTAGCTATATCTGCTAGTTAGGGAGGGTGTTTGGAAGGGAGGACAAGCAATCTTTGGAGGGTAGAACCTAGAGAAGGATTTGCAAAGATATGGTATTAGATTACACATTTAAGTAAAATTATGAATCAAATGTCTCTAAGAGCTTCGCTTACTCACTAAACACTATCTCTACTAGAAACTATGTTGTTTCAAATGAGAGGATTTTCTTCTTTCTATTGCAGATAATTTTTATACAGTTCACATACCATATTATAATCCACTTCTCCCTTTTCTTTTTCCAGACTTTCCATGCCTCCTCTCCCATCTATTTCCATGCCTTCCTTCTCTTTCTCCTTAGAAAACAAATTGGCCAATAAACAAACAAAAAAGCAAACAAAGAGTAGAAAAACAACAACAAAAACCATAAGAAATGCTCTCCATGAAAACACAAAACCAGAAACCATAATAGATAAGTAAAAGACAAGTAAGGTTTAAAAAAGCTGAAACAAAACATTATGAGATAACACATCTCCAAAAATATTATTGAGTTCATTTTGTGCTGGTCATCCATTGCTGGACATAGGGCCTTAATTGTGGTTTGTATACCCAGTAAAATTCCACTGAAAATGAATATTTTTTTCTTTGAAAGCATCTGCCTGGAGTAGATGCTCCATGCTGAGCTAACCCACCTTGGGACCTCCTGCTCTTTGGGGGGAGAGGATGGGAGATGGAGTGGGGAGAGGTTGAAGGCAGACTGGGAGGGATAGGGAACAGGGAAAGGTGGGTGAGCAGGGGGACACATGGAAAAAAAAGACCTCTTTTAAATAAATAAAATAATAAAATAAAAAAACCGCAATGACAATCACCTATAACCCATTGAAAGACCAAAAACCACCAACCCCACCTCTTGGGAATGTGGGCGCCACCTTTTCTTAAATTTACTTCCTGCTGTGTGGGGTTGACAGCATCTTTAGAGGATCCTGAAGAGAAAAGTTTTGTTAACTGTCAAGTTCTGAAATAAGTAGCTATAACATGTGTTGTCCAGTATGTGCATAACAGGAAAGTGCACAGCTTATCTCTAGTCCTGACTAGAGTAGTCTGTGAAACTGGTTCATCTCAGCTAGCCACCTCAAATTTGTCCTGAGCAGTTTGTAGTCCAAACCTGATCTTTAGTTGATGTTTGTCAGCCTAGTGGCTTTGTCATAGTCCATGTGAAATCACTGCTATTGGACCCCATCTTCTTTTTGAATATTTCAAGTTCTCAGTTAGATATTGTCATGAGTAACTACAGAAAACTGATAAAAGACTAAGACCTAACACAATGTACAGGAAGCTAAATAAAGGATTTTTTCTATTTAGAAAAACAAACACTTATCAATTAGAGATAACTTCTGGCTTAGGAATGGATAAAACCATTTTCTTTCTTAATACTGAGACCCTGTTCTGCTTGGACCAGTGCAGGCCCTGTACATGTTGCCATGGTTTCTGAGAGTTCACAGGTGCATCAGTCCTATTGTATCTGAAAGACACTATTGTGTTGGAGTTTTCCATCTCCACTGGCTCTTACAATCTTTCTGTCTTCTCTTTTTCATATCTCCCAAAGACTTGAAGAAGGGGTTAAAAAAGGCATCATATTTAGAACGAAATGTTTGTAATCTTCTTGCTTTCTTTACATTGTATAATTCCTCCTGCTGGAGGAAGCTTTTCTGATGATGTCAGAGAGGGGGGAGGGAGAGAGAGAGGGAGAGAGAAAGAGAATAGTATATGGTTTTCCACAAATTCATGGCCTATCTAGTCTCATGTTCTTGGCCACCTGACCAGTGTCAGTCATGGATTACATCTTGTAGAATGGGCCTTAAATTCAATCATTTAATAGTTGGTTACTTTTATAACTTTTATGCCACCATTATACCAGCATGTTGTGCAGACAAGCCACTATTGTAGACAGATTATTGCTGTGTTGATGTTTACCTTTCTTTTCTGGTCCTGTGAAGAATACTGTGAGTACCCTGAACACTAGTCAGTAGGAATGAAGGCTCCTGGTAGATACTATCTCAACTTCTCTGTTTAATGAAATATGTGCCTGTCTTCAAAAACAGGGCCTAACTATCAGGTTTCGGAGAACAACTAACAGCCTTGGCAATAATGTGAGTTGTATGAGGGTGTCCATGGGGATGTTTTGACCAACACAATTCAATCTAACCTTAGCACTGGAAGTTCATTTGTTGGTAAGGTAGGTCTAGTTGGGACTTCCCTACTGTCAATTCCATTTAGATTTTATAAAAGTATGTATTTCAAGAATCTATCGTAGTAGTTTTCCATGTGAAATCTCAAATTACACTGTTAGTAGTCCTTCCCTATGTCCCTTCTACACATTCCTCTTCCCTCTCTTCTCTCCATTTAATTCTTCTGTTACAGTATATGCCATTTTTTCCATAACTATATATTATATAACTCCACCTTAAGAGTTCCTTCTATCCCATCTAATCAATTACTCTATACCAAACGTTTGTGTTTATATAGATATTAACATGCCTATCAAAAGCTTAAAGGTGAACATAGATATATAAGATAATGCATATTCTTGCCTTTTGGGGTCTGAATAAATATCACTTTGGATATTTTTCTAGCTCCACCCATTTACCTGAGGATTTCATTTTTTAAACACCTGAGTAAAATCCATATTTTTTATTATCCAGTCATCAACTGATGGACATCTAAGCTGTTTTCAATTTCTGGCTCTCATGAACAGAGCATCAATAAACAGGCATTTCTCTGTAGCAGGATGTAAAATCTTTTAATATATGCCCAAGTTTAGCATAGCTGGTTATTGAGATAGATCCATATTCCTAGCTTCCTGTTGCCACACTGATTTCTATAGTGTCTATACAAGTTTGCATTCCCACCAGTAGTGGGCGAATATTCATTTTACCCCAAATCCCCAGCAGCATTAACTGTCATTTGTTTTATTGCTCTTGACCATTCTGACTACAAAATGAAATCTCAGAGTAGTTTTGATTTGCATTTCCCCAATGACTCATAATGTTGAGTGTTTCCAT
This sequence comes from Sigmodon hispidus, assembly GCA_004025045.1. Classification (NCBI taxonomy): domain Eukaryota; kingdom Metazoa; phylum Chordata; class Mammalia; order Rodentia; family Cricetidae; genus Sigmodon; species Sigmodon hispidus. The sequence continues at coordinate 21,215 of PVIH01015813.1, forward strand.
TGTTTCTCAGTCATTTGTGGTTCTTCTTTGGGAAATTTTAATTAATTGCATACCTAATTTATAATTAAATTATTTGTTTTTTGACATCTAATGTCTTCAGTTTTCTTTATATATTTTAGATATTAGACCTCTATTAATTGTGGAGTTGATAAAAATGTTTCTCATTCTGTAGGCTGCCTCCCTGTGTATATGGCAATGTCTTTTGCCTTACAGAAGCTACTCAGTTTCATGAGATCAAATTTTTTAATAATTTGTCTTAAAGCCTGCAGGGTTTTCTGTTTAGAAAGTTGTCTCCTATGCCAATGTGTTCAAGACTCATGATTGCTTTTCTCAAGTTCAATGTTTCTAGGTTTATGTTGTGGTCTTTGATCCACTTGGAATTGAATTTTGTGCAGGTTGATGGAAATGGACTTCCTTGCATTCTTCTACATGTAGGCATTCTGTTTGAACAGCACCACTTGTTGGGGATGCTGTCTTTTATATCCATGAAATATTTATAGTTTCTTTATCAAAAAATCAATGTTTCCATAGATATATGGATTTTTGTCTGTTTCTTCAATATGATTACATTGATTGACATTCTGTTTATTGTTCTAATACCATGTTGTTTTTATTACTATAACATTGTAATACAGTTCCAGGTTGAGAATGGTGAAACTTTTAGCAGTCCCTTCATTATTCGTAACTGTTATAAATACCCTATCTTCTGTGTTTATTTCCATACAAAGTTAGAAGTTAAGTTGTCCTTTCAAGATATGTGAAGAACTGTGTTGAAAATTTGATGGGGATTGCATTGAATCTTCAGATTGTTTTTGGTAAGATTGCCATTTTCACAGTTTTATTTCTCCCAATACATGAGTATGAGGTAACTTTTCTAGTTTTTCTGCAATTTCTTTCTCCAATATCATAACTTTTTATTATACAAGTCTTTCATTTGCTCAGTAAGAGATACTCCAAGGTATTTTTAAGGGCATTCTAAAAGATATCGTTTCTCTGATTTATTTTTCAATCTGCTTATCATTTTCTACATGAAAATTACTGATTTTGTGTGTTAATTATGTATCTTGTTACTTTGATTAAAGTACTTATCAGGAGTTAAGGTTAGGGTTAGGGTTAAAGGTATTCTGAAAGGTATCATTTCTCTGATTTATTTTTCAATCTGCTTATCATTTTCTATATGAAAATTACTGATTTTGTGTGTTAATTATGTATCTTGTTACTTTGATTAATGTACTTATCAGTTGTAGAATTTCTCTGTTGGAATTTTTATGATCAATCACATATAAAATTTTTTATCTTCAAATTAAGATGCTTTGACTTTAATCCTTCTTATTTGTTTCTTCTTGGTATCCTTGAATTATCTTATTGCTCAAGCTGTCTTCAGGTCCTATATTGGATAGATATGGAAAGAGTGGATGACCATGTCCTGCTCCTGATTTATTGGAAATGCTTTGAATATCTGACCATTTAAGTTATTAACTGTGGACTTGCAGTAAATTGCCTTAATTATATTGAGGTATGTCTCATTTTACTCCTAGTTTATCCAGGAAATTTATAAGGAAGAAATCCTGGATTTTGAAAGACCTTTTTTCATTGAATGAAATGATCTTATTTTTATCTTTTAGTCTATTCATATAGTTAATAACATTCATCAATTTAAGTATATTAAAGCATCCCTTAATCTCTGGGATGCAGCCTACATGATCATGGTACATAATTTTTTGATATGTACTGCACAAATTCTCCTTGGTCTTAGTAATAAAAACCTGAAGCCAGATATTGGGAAAAGCTGAGAGATCATAGAGACAGAGGAACATGCCACAGCCTCTTCTCACCTACACACTCCTCAGAAATCCTTAGACTGAATGCTCCTGAGTCTTCAGATGAAAAGAAAGGAAGTCTCAGGTGAAGGGCTACACTTCTGCCTCCTCTGCCTTATCTTTCTTTCTCTGCCCAGCCATCTCACTTTCAGGTTCAACTTTTCTAGTACTAGAATTAAAGTGATGTGTGTTTCCCAAGTATTGTGAGCAGAGACATGGGATTCTAAGTGATGTGATTAAAGGTATGTGCCACTACTCCTTGGCTCTGTTTGGCCTTTATGTCAAAGAGATCCAGAGGGATCTTTGTTTCTGGGTCCTAGGATTAAAGGTATATGCCTTTATATCACCACTCTCTGACCTCTAGAGCTAAATCTCTGACTGACTCTGATCTCTGATTTTCAGTCAAGCTTTATTACATACAAAATAATATATCACCACAGATATATTATTTTATTTAGTTTGCTAGTATTTTATTAAGAGTTTTTGCATAAGAAAATTTGTCTGTAATTTTTTTATTTGTTGAATCTTTGTATGGTTTATGTATCAAAATAATTGTGGCCTCATAAAAAGAATTAAGCAGTATTTCTTCTATTTGTATTTTTCAGAAGAATTTGATAACTAGTGTTATTTTTCTTTGAATGTCTGGTAAAATTCTTCACTGAATTCATTTGTCCCTAGACTTTTTAAATCTTTTTTCTTTGTTTCTTTGTTTTCTGATTGGCAGATTTATTTTGACAATTTAAATTTTTTCAACATACCAACCACAGTTCCCCTTTCCTCTCCTCCCTACACTCATCTCCAGCTTCCCTCCACCACATTCCTTCATCCATTCCTCAGAGAATAAGGCTTACCATTGGGAGTCAACAAAGCCTGTGATATCAAGTTGAGGCAGGACCAAGCCCTTCCCCACTATATCAAGGCTGAGTAAGGTATCCCTCTATAGGGAATGAGTTCTAAGAAGCCAACTCATGCACTTGGGATGAATCCTGGTCCTACTATGATTGGCAGAATTTCAATTACTGCTCTATTTTACTAAGTTCTGTTAGTCTGTTTAAATTTTTTATCTTGATTTAATGTTACTACCACACACACATATTATTAAAACTATCCATTTCTTTTAGAATTTGCAATTTGATGGACAAAAGATTATATATATGAATATATATATATACATATATATATAGTTTGATGATTTTATATCATGTACTCCGTCAACCACAGTAATCAGTTCTCTCAGATTCATATACACACTTATGATCTCCACATTTACAAAAATGCCCATTTATGCTGCTCATTTACCTAATGGAGCATAATTAACTCCCTGTTGGACAAAAGATTTTTAAAGTGTATCCTTATGATTCTCTGAATTCTTTCAACATCTGTTGTTTTTTTCATTCCCCACAATTTTATTAATTTTGATATTTTCTCCATATTTTAGTTAATTTAGCTAAATGTTTATTATTATCAATGAACCAACTCTTCATTTCATTGATTCATTTTGTTGTTCTTGTTTCTAAATTATGCATTTCAGTCCCGAGTTGATTATTTTTTGCTGTCCATTCCTTATAGTTGTTATTTATTCTTTTTATTCTATTTATTTTGGATATTAAATTCATAGTACGAGATTTCTCCAACTTTTTTTGTTTTTGTTTTTTTGTGTGTGTTTATTCATTTATTGTTACTCATTATTTATTTATTTATTTATGAATAAAATCACATTTTCTATCTGTGTATATCCTTATTCAATGTCCCTTGGCCATCCCACTCGCCCTCCAGTCACTCTCTCTTCTCCATATCTCTCCATCTCCTCCTGAGCAAGGACAGTAGGTCCCAGGAACCAGTATTGCTCAGATCAGCATACACTGCTGGCAGATCCAGTTTTCTCCTCCCAGCATCAAGACTGAGTCAGGTGTTCCTCTAGAAGGAGTGGAATCCAAGATGCCAGTCCAAGGTGTTTCAGATTCCAAGCTGCACAATAGTTGTGGTTTGCACCTTGGACATGCTTTGCTTTTTGCTTTTTTGTTTAGAGTCCACTAATGAGTGAGTGAAAAATCTGTTTATCTTTCTGGGTTTGAGATACCTCGCTCAGGAGGATATTCTCCAAATCTATCCATTTGTCTGCAAATTTTAGACTATCCTTTTCTCTTACTGCTGAGTAGTACTCCATTGTGTAGATGTACCACAGTTTGTTAATCCATTCTTCAGTTGAGGGGCATCTAGGTTGTTTCCAGGTTCTTGCTATTATGAATAATGCTGCTATGAATATAGTTGAGCTAATGCCTTTGGAGTGTAAATGTGCGTCTCTAGTGTATACACTCAGAAATGGTATTGCTGGATCCTTGGGGACATGGATTTCCAGGTTTCTGAGAAACCGCCATACTGCATTCCAGAGTGGCTGAACAAGCTTACACTCCCATCAACAATGGAGGACGGTTCCCCACAATTCGCATCCTCTCCAGCATAGGTTGTCATCTGTGTTTTTATTCTTAGCCTTTCTGATAAGTATGAGGTGGTATCTAAAAGTTATTTTGATTTGCATTTCTCTGATGGCTAAAGATGTTCAGCACTATAGCAAGTGCCTTTCAGCCATTTGTAAATCTTCTGCTTAGAATTCTCTTTTTAGTTGTGAACCCCATTTTTTGATTGGGTTATTCAAGGTTTTGGGCTCTAATTTCTTCAGTTCTCTATATATTTTAGCCCTCAGTCCTCTGTAACTTGTAGGGTTGGTGTAAATCTTTTCCCATTCTGTAGGCTGTCGTTTTGTCCTATTCACAGTGTCTTTGGCTTTACAGTAGCTTCTTAGCTTCAGGAGATCCCACTTATTTATTGTTGGTCTTAGTGTCTGTGCCACTGGTGTTACATTTAGGAAGTGGTAGCCTGTGCCAATTTGTAGAAGTGTATTTCTGACTTTCTTTTCTATCAAGTTCAAAGTGGCTGGGTTTAAGTTGAGGTCTTTGATCCACTTGCATTTGAGTTTTGTGCAGGGTGACAGGCTCGGATCTATTTGCATTTTTCTACACACTTCCGTCCAGCTATGCCAACACCATTTGTTAAATATATTATCTTTTCTCCATTGAAAGTTTTGGGCCTCTTTGTCAAAGATCAGGTGTTCATAGGTTTTTGAGTTAATGTCTGGATCCTCAATTCTATTCCATTGATCCACAAGTCTGTTTTGATGCCAGTACCAGGCTGTTTTTATTACTGTAGCTCTATAATATAACTTGAAGTCAGGGATGGTGATACCTCCTGAGGTTCTTTTGTTGAGTAAAAATTTTTTGGCAATCCTGGCTTTCCTGTTATTTCAAATGAAATTGAGTATTGTTCTTTCAAGGTCCAAGAAATATTGTGTTGGGATTTTGATGGGCAGTGCATTGAATCTGTAGATTGCTTTTGGTAGGATTGCCATTTTTACTATGTTGATCCTACCTATCCAGGAACATGGGAGATCTTTCCATTTTCTGATATCCTCTTCAATTTCTTTCTTCAGTGATTTAAAATATTTGTCAAATATGTCTGTTACTTCTTTGGTTATAGTTACTCCAAGGTATTTAATACTATTTGCAGCTATTATAAAGTGTAATGTTTCCCTTATTTCTCTTTCAGCCCTTTTATCTTTCGTGTATAGAAGGGCTACTGATTTCTTTGAGTTAATCTTGTATTCTGCTACATTGCTGAAGGTGTTTATCAGCTGTAGCAGTTCCTTGGAAGAATTTTGAGGGTCACTTATGTATACAATCATATCATATACAAATAGAGGTAGTTTCACTTCTTCTTTTCCAATTTGTATCCCCTTAATCTCTTTTCATTCCCTTATTGCTTTAGCTAAAACTTCAAGAAGTATATTGAATAGATAAGGAGAGAGAGGACATCCTTGTCTAGTTCCTGATTTTAGTGGGATTGCTTTGAGTTTTTCTCCATTAAGTTTGATACTGGCTGTCAGCAGCTTGTAAATCGCCTTTATTATATTTCGGTATTCTCCCTGTATTCCTGATCTCTCCAGGGCTTTAATCATAATGGAGTGTTGGATTTTATCAAAGGCTTTTTCAGCATCTAAGGATATGATCATGTGGTTTTGTTCCTTTAGTTTTTTTATATGATGGATAACATTTACAGTTTTTCATATATTGAACCATCCCTGCCTTTCTGGGATGAAGCCTACTTGGGCATGGTGGATGATATCTTTTATACATTGTTGTATACGGTTTGCCAAAATTTTGTTGAGAATTTTCGCATCAATATTCATAAGGGATATTGGTCTGTAATTCTCCTTCTTTGTTGTGCCTTTGAGTGGCCTAGGTATAAGTGTAATTTTGGCCTCATAAAAGGAATTTGGCGATATTCCTTCAGTTTCTACTGTGTGAAATAGTTTGAGGAGTAATGGTAGTAACTCTTCTTTGGATGTCTGGTAGAATTTGGCACTGAAACAATCTGGCCCAGGGCTTTTATTTTTGGGGAGGCTTTTAATGACAGCTTCAATTTCCTTAAGGGTTATAGGCCTGTTTAGGTAATTAATCTGATCTTCATTTAATTTTGGTAGGTGGTACCTGTCCAGAAAGCTGTCCATTTCTTCTAGTTTTCCAATTTTATGGAATACAGATTTTCAAAATATGATCTGATAATTCTCTGTATTTCCTGGGGTTCTGTTTTTATGTCCCCCTTTTCATTTCTGATTTTGTTGATTTGAACACTCTCTGTTTTTTGATTAGTTTGGCTAAGGGCTTATCTATCTTGTTAACTTTCTCAAAGAACCAACTCTTAGATTCATTGATTCTTTGTATTGTTCTTTTTGTTTCAATTGTATTGATTTCAGCTCTAAGTTTGATTATTTCCTGCCATCTACTTCTTCTAGGTGAGTTCGCTTGTAATTGTTCTAAGGCTTTCAACTGAGCTGTTAGGACTCTAGTGTAGGATTTCTCTAGGTTTTTCATATAGGCATATAGCACTATGAATTTTCCTCTTAAGACTGCTTTCATTGTGTCCCTCAAGTTTGGATACATTGTGGATTCATTTTCATTAAATTCTAGGAAGACTTTGATTTCTTTCTTAATTTCTTCCTTGACCCAGGGATGGTTCAGCTGAGTGATGTTTAGTTTCCATGAATTGGTAGGCTTTCTTTGGGTTTTGATGTTGTTGAACTCTAACTTTAGGCCCTGGTGGTCCGATATGTTACAAGGGATTATTTCCATTTTTTTATACCTGTTGATATTTGCTTTATGACCAATCATGTGGTCAATTTTGGAGAAAGTTTCATGTGGAGCTGAGAAATATGTATATTCCTTTGCCTTTGGGTGGAAGGATCTGTAGATGTCTATTAAATCCATTTGCATCATAACCTCATTTAGACTCCTTATTTCTCTGTTGAGTCTCTGTCTGGTTGATCTATCCAGGGTTGAAAGTGGGGTATTGAAGTGTCCCACTATTAGGGTGTAAGAAGTGATATGAGATTCGAGATTTAGCAGTGTTCTTTTTACATAAGTAGGTGCCCTTATATTAGGAACATAAATATTTAAGATTGAAATCTCCTCTTGACCAATTTTTCCTGTGATGAATAAGTAGTGACCCTCTTGGTCCCTTTTAATTGCTTTTAGCTTAAAGTCTACTTTGTTAGATATTAGGATTGCAACCCCTGCTTGTTTCTTAGGACCATTTGACTGGAAAATCTTTTCCCAACCCTTTATTTTAATCCTGTGTCTGTCCTTGCATTTGAGGCATGTTTCTTTTAGGCAACAGAAGGATGGCTTCTGTTGTTGTATCCATCTTGTTAGTGTGTGGCGTTTTATAGGAGAGTTGAGACCATTGATATTAAGGGAAATTAGTGGTCATTGATTCCTATTTCCTGCCATTTTTGGTGGCAACTTGTTTGTATTTCCTTTCTCTAGGTTATTCTTCTGTGGACTTATTGATTGTTTGTGATTTCGTGGTTGTATCTGGGGTCCTTAGGTTGGAGTTTTCCCTCTAATACTCTCTGTAGTGCTGGATTGGTAGATAGATATTCTTTCAGTCTGACTTTGTCATGAAGTATCTTGTTTACTCCATCTATGGTGATTGAAGTTTTTGTAGAATATAGTATTCTAGTTTGGCAGCCATGCTCTTTTAGCATCTGTATAACTTCTGACCAAGCCCTTCTAGCTTTCATCATTTCCATTGAATAGTCAGGCATTATTCTGATAGGTCTGCCTTTATATGTGAGTTGGCCCTTTTCTTTTGCAGCTCTTAAAATTTTTTCTTTGTTCTGTATATTTTGTGGCTTGATTATAATATGGCACGCTGACTTTTTGGGGGGGTCATATCTATTTGGTGTTTTGTAAGCTTCTTGTATCTTTATAGGCATTCCCTTCTTCAGGTTAGTGAAGTTTTCTTCTATGATTTTATTGAAAACATTATCTGTGCCTTTGAGCTGGTATTCGTCTCCTTCTTCTATTCCTATTATTCTCAAATTAGGTCTTTTCATGGTGTCCCAGATTTCCTGAACATTTTGAGTTATGGCTTTTTTAGTTTTACTATTTTCTTTGACTGATATATCTATTTGAGCTACTGAGTCTTCCACTTCAGAGATTCTATCTTCCATCTCTTGAACTCTGTTTGTTGTGCTTGTATCTGTGGTTCCAGTTTTTTTCTTCAGATTTTCTATTTCCATCTTTGCCTCATTTTATGCCTTTTTTATTCTTTCTATTTCAGCTTTTAGTTCCTGACATGTTTCTATCATAGATTTGTTCATCTCTTCCAATTTTTTGTTTGTATTTTCTTCTATTTCTTTAAGGCTATTTTTCATATCTTCTTTGAGAGCTTCGATGATCATCAAAAAGGAATTTTTGGTGTTGCTTCCTTCTGTTTCCTCTTCATTGCTCAGTTCAGGTCTTGTATTTGTAAGATCGCCACTTTCCTGTGGAGTTACCTTGTTGTTCTTTATATTATTATGTAAGTTTTTGCACTGGCGTTTGCCCATGGCTTTAGTGGTTCACGATTATGTGGCTCCTGGTCACTTGTGGGTGGCACTTGGGCTTGTGTGCCTCCTGTGACCTCTGAGGAAAAGGTCCGCTCAATCACTACTTCTGCACTGTGCAGGGGACTGAATTTCAAGTCTTCAATCTTTCTCTGTTTGACCAACTGGAGGCAGGGTGGCGGCCATGCAAATTCCCTCAGCAGCAGCTGGGGGGACCATGACAGGCAGAGTTTATCTCTGCCTGCTCCATAGTGCGCTGGGATATGCTCTGCAGACAGCACCCGGTTCCGGAACTGGAACCAACAGCAGCTCAAGTCTCCTCTACCTGTCAGGGATACAGGTGCTGGGGCCTGCTGACCCCTCCTCACCTCTGGGTGTGGTCTGAGTCTGTCCTTCAGGGTCCCCAATCCTTATCTGATTGCTCAGTTGGAGGTGGGTAGCTGTGCAAATTCCTTCAGCAGCAGCTTGGGGACCCTGACACGCAGAGTTTATCTCTACCTGCTCCAGAGTGCACTGGGACAGGCTCTGCAGACAGCACCTGGTCCAAGCAGCTTCTGTTTTTGTATCCATTTTGTTAGTGTGTATCTTTTTATAGGTGAATTGATTCTATTGATATTAAGGGATATTAGTGACCACTGATATTTCGTGCTAGTTTTTGTGTTAGCTTGTATGTTATTCCTTTCTCTGGGCTTTTCTTGTTTGTGATTATTGATTGTTTGTGGTTTCATGGGTGTATCTGGGATCTTTAGGTTGGACTTTTCCCTCTAATGCTTTCTAGAAGGCTGGATTGGTAGATAGGTATTGTGTCAATCTGATTTTGTCATGAAATATCTTGTTTACTGTATCTATTGTGATTGATAACTTTGCTGGGTATAGTAGTCCAGGTTAGCAGCCATGCTCTTTTTGTGACTGTGTAACTTCTGACTAAGCCTTTCTTGCATTCATTTTTTCAATTGGATTGTCAGGTTTTATTCTGATGAGTCTGCCTTTATAAATAAATTGGCCCTTTTCTTTTGCGGTTCTTAAAATTTTGTCATTGTTCTGTATGTTGTGTGGCTTCATTATTATGTGTCAAGTGGACTTTTTTGTGGGGTCATATCTATTTTGTGTTCTGTAAGCTTCTTGTATCTTTATAGGCATTTCATTCTTTATGTTAGGAAAGTTTTCTTCTATGATTTAAATAATACATTATCTGTGCCTTTGAGCTGGTATTCTTCTCCTTCTTCTATTCCTTTTATTTTCATGTTAGGTCTTTTCATGGTGTCCTAGATTTCCTGAGCATTTTGTTTTATGGCTTTTTTGGTTTTACTATTTTCTTTGACTGATGTATCTAATTCTTCTACTGTGTCTTCCACTCCAGGGATTCTCTCTCCCATCTCTTGGATTCTGTTGATTATGCTTGTATTTGTAGTTCCAGCTTTTTCTTCAGGTTTTCTATTTCCATCTTTGCCTTATTTTGTGCCCTTTTTTATTGCTTCTATTTCAGTTTTTACTTCCTGGAATGTTTCTTTCATTTTTTTGGTTTACCTTTTCTTGGTTTTATTTCCAGGATTTGTTCATCTCTTCCAATTTTTTCTCTGCATTTTCTTGTATTTCTTTAAGGGAATTTTTTATATCTTCTTTGAAGGCTTCAATAATCTACATGAAGTCGGTTTTGGTGTTGTTTCCTTCTGTTTCCTCTTCATTGCTCTGTTCAGGTCTTGTAGTTGGTGAACCACCAGTTTCTTCTGGTGTTGCCTTGTTGTTCTTTATATTATTATATGTATTTTTGCACTGGCGTCTGTCCATGGCTTCAGTGGTTCACAATTATGCCGCTCCTAGTCAGTTGTGGCAAGATGGCTTGTATTTCTCCTTTCTCCTGTGAGCAAGGAGTCTACTCGATCTCTGACTCTGCTCTGGACAGTGGTCCAAACTTAAAAGTGTCAGTCTTTCTCTGATGATGCAATTCACCCTGTAGGCGGGGCCTGGCTGTGCAAGGTCCCCTCTCTTAGGTGTGGCTGGAGGAGCCCCTCACAGCCAAACTCTAGTCCTGTCAGCTAAGGAGAGTCGGGGATTAGACTCTCCAGATTGACCCTGGTCCTGGAGAGCAACTTTCCAGAAGGGTGGTCAGGTGCTGGAACTTGTTCACCTCTGGACAGGGTCCAAATTTCAAAGTCCTGGGTCCTTCTCTCCCAGTATTTTTATGTGGATGCTTAGTGCTAGGAACTTGTATGTTTAGGTATGATATGCTTTCCTTCAGATTCTATTCTGATATTTTTAAAATTTTACTTCTTAATTTCTGTCCTAACCTATTTTTCATTCACTAGTGAGTATTCAATTTTCATGAGTTATAAACTTTATTTAGTTTCTGTTGTTGATATCTGGTTTCAATTCATGGTGGTCAAACCGGATGCAAGGCATTATTTGAATTTTTTTTGTATTTTTTGAGAATGACTTTGTGTCAGCATATGTGGTCAATTTTGGAGAAAATTCTATGACATCCTGAGAAGAAAGTATCTTGTATTTTGTTTAGCTAAAATCTTTGGTAAATCTACTTGATTCATTTTATTTATGATGTTATTTATCACCAGTATTTGTTCATTTAGTGTTCATCTGAATGACCTATCTATTGGTGAGAATGTGATATTGAAGACAACATCATTTTATGAGTGTCAATATATAATTTAAACTATAATAGTGTTTCTTTTATGATCTTGGGTACTCTTGTGCTTAATGCATAGATGTTAAGAATTGCAATGTCCTCTTAGGTTTTTTCCTTTGGTATGTATATAGTGCCCTTCACTATGTTTTTGGATTAGTTTTAGTTAGAAGTTATTTTGTTGTATATTGAAATGGTTATACTTTCTTGCGAGCTTCTTAGGTCCATTTGCTTGGAATATCTTTTCCCATGCTTCTACCCTGAGGCAATGTCTGTCCTTAAGGTTAAGATATATTTCTTGGATGTAGCAGAAAGATAAATCCTGTTTTATGTTTCAATCTGTTAGTTTGGTTTTTTAGTGGGGGAATTGAAGCCAATGATGTTGAGAGTTATCAATGAATAATATCTATTAGTTCCTGTTATTGTGTTGTGATGGTTTGTATTTTCTTCCTCTTTTGGATTGTTGTGCTGTGTTTACTTACTCATTGTATTTTTCTGGATGTGGTTCAGATTGAAGTATCTCTTCTAGCACCTTTTATAGAGCTGGATTTTGGATAAATTTTGCCTGAATTTAGTTTTATAATTGGATATTTTTCTTTCTCTCTCAATTGTGATTGATAGCTTTTCTAGCTATAGGAATCTGGGTTGACATTTGTGGTTTCTTAGAGTTTGTAGGACATCTTTCCAGGCCTTTCTTTCTTTCAAAGTTTGTGTTGAGAAGAAGTCAAACATTATTCTAACAGATTTGTTTTTATATCTCACTTGGTCTTTTTCCCTTACAGATTTTAATATTCCTCCTTGGTTATGTAAATTTAGTTCTTTCATTATTATGTATTATATTTCCATATATTTTCATTATGTATTGTGGAAATTTCTTTTCTTTTCCATTTTATTTGGTGTTCTATACTTGGCTTCTTGGTACACTCCTAAACATTTTTCTATCATTTTGTTAAATATAATCTGTACCTTTTCATTATTTTTTCTCCCTCCTTTATTCCTTAGAAATCTGGTGTTTTTATAGTGTTCCAATATTCTTCAAGGCTTTGTTAATTGATTTTTTTTCTTTTAGGGCTAGCATTTTCTTTGACTGAGGTGTATCAATTTATTCTGTCTTTTCTTCAGTGTCTGAGATTCTCTATTCCTTATCTTATACTCTGTGAGGATCACCTCTGATGTTTTTGTTTTCACTTCCTAAATATATTATGTCCAATTTTATCTCTGTTTTGCTTGTCATTAATCATACAATTTATACTTTCATGTCCTGAACAGTTTTCATTATTTTATTCTTGTTTCTGTTTTCACAGAATTCATTAACAATTTTATTCATATACTTTTTAAGAACCTTCAGCATATTAATAATAGCCATTTTGTACTTCTACTATATTGCATTTCTCTGGGCCTAATAGAGTTACTTGGTTCTGTTGGAGACATATTGTCATGACTGTTAATAACTGTCAGTTCTGCCCTTGTATATGGTCATCTGGGGATTAGAGCAATTATGATTCTAAGTGTTGATAAATATTCTTGCTTTTGTTGGGTGGATATTATTTTCCTTGATTTCTGTTGCCCTTTCAGGATCATAAGAAAATGTGGTGGCACAGGGCTACTGGGTAGGGAGTGCTTGTGTAGGTCAGCAAGTGATTAAGAGGGATAGAGGTAGGCTATGAGAAAAGGTTGAAGGGGGCTTTAGGAAAGTACTAAGATGATTCTGTTCACACCTATGGATGGGGAATTCACAGAGACCTGAAGCTGTGGTGGGAAGAAGGGAACCTGAATGTAGGTTTCAGGAAGGAAAAACATTATCTCAAAAGACAAAGATATAAAGGCTAGAGGGGGTCTAGGTTTCAGCCAAGACTGAATGATATTGAAATGGAAGGGGAAGCATGTGTTAGTAGGCTAAGACTGGAAGGATTGTAATGGGTGATGGAAGCATGGTGTGATTTACCCTTTTTAGTCCCTGCCAGGTCTGGCCACTGTGAGTCTTGGTTGGAAAGTGTTTCTAGTATTTGTGGTTGACACAAAAGATGGGTATCGACTCAAGGGGGGGCTGAGAAGGTCACAAGCAAGGAGAAAAGATGGATTTCCTTTAAGGTTTAGCAGAGTTTCCTAGGGAGTAGAAGTTTGGTGGGAAGACATGCCACTGTAAACAGGATGCTACAGTACTGGGAATGAAACAAAGAGCTGTTATAATGGGAGATGAGAAATGAAAATGAAAATCATTTGTCTGATTTCTATCCATTGTGGCTCTGGACATCCCAGATAGAGAGTGTTTCTAGGTTTCTATGGCTAAAACAACATAAATGGAGGAAGAAGGATGGCTAAATCCTTCTTTTTTGGTTGTTTTTGTCTTATGTTTGATTCATTTTGGTTTTTTGAGATGAGGTTTCTCTGTGTAGCTTTGGAGCCTGTCCTGGAACTCACTCTGGAGAACAGGCTGGCCTCAGACTCACAGAGATCCCCTTGCCTATGCCTCCTACGTGCTCTGATTAAAGGCATGTACATGCACCACTGGCTGACTGTATCCCTCTTGAGGTTTGATGGAGTCCATAGGAACTGCAAGTAATATAGAGATGGGAAATGTAATTCAAAAAATTGTAAAGGTAGACAGAAGAAATAGTGACAACTGCCTGATTCCCAGGCAGAATCACCATGGGGGTTCCAGGTAGAGACTGTTGCTAGGTACACCCAGCTGGCACAAAGTGAGGAGGTAGAGAGGAAAACAGTCCACCCAAGGTTCAGTGGAGTACACAGGGAATGAAAGGAAGGGAGAAGAGCAGTACTCTACACAAGATCTGCTACAGGATTCGGGATAATACTGGAATAATCATAATCTAGTTTTCCTTTTTTTAATAATTGAATGATATTTTATTTTGCATATGCAGCAATCTCCATTTTCTATCCTTTATGGTCAGTTATTTCTGTCTGTTGTAAATAATAAGGATTGCAATGAAAATGAAAGTTTTCATATTTATGAATATAAATTTCATATATATCGATTTTATTTAGTTTAGATATATTTTTAGCAATAAGATAGGAGGCTATGTGAAGAGTTCAACTTTAACTTTTTCTAACCGGGCTCTTCCCTTGTGTTATCTTAACAGATGCATGATAGATTATATTCTCTGCAGCAATATTCAATGATTGAAGATTTTTCTACATCTAAACCATCATTTATTGTCTCTACCTTAGGTTAAGGTATTATTTCATCATGGTCTTGATTTTCATTTTTCTGGTGATTTGTGGCAACATTCATGTACAAACATTTGTTTGTATATCTTTTATTGTGTAATGTTTTAGTGTCTCATACTTTGCAGAACTTCTACAGAACATCATTGCTCATTCCAGTGTCTTCCTCCCTACCTCCCTCTCTCTCTCTCTCTCTCTCTCTCTCTCTCTCTCTCTCTCTCTCTCTCTCTGTGTGTGTGTGTGTGTGTGTGTGTGTGCGTATGTGTGTGTATAAGCACACCATGGCACATGTATTTATAAGGATTTAACCTAGTATATAGTAGGTAAGTGTTCAACCACTAAACTCTATCTCAAGCCCTCAATTATTTTATTTTAAATCTAGAGATAGGACTCAATAGTTTTCTTAAGCTGGCACTGACCTTGTTATCCTCCTGCCTCAGATTCCCAAATTGAGATTACAGACATCTGCCACCAGATACAGCTTCTTTTCCATTGTTTTAAAGCATTTATCTTTTTTCCCCTTAGTTTCAGATCTTTTAAGTTGCAAAAACATTTTTAGTTCAACTAGTTATAGGATTTGTAGCTACTCTTTAGCATGTAGATTTCCATATCATTCTATATTTTATTACAAATATCTTTTCTCCAGTGAATAGTCTTAGTGTTGTTTTTGGAAAAGCAGATAACTGTGGATATGTCATTAATTGTGACTCCCAAGTAAGGTTTCTTTTTTTTTCTTTCAAAATTGCAGAACCAGTAAATTATATGGTAGAAAAAGCTAAGAGAAACACCTTATAACTCAGTTTTTCTGCCTATAGGGTTCAAGAAGCCACAGAGAGAAGAAATTCTGGGGAGGTAGGCTAAAACAGTTTGGGAATATTTTTTTTTCTCAGAATGGATGTCTTCTTAGTAATTCAGATGACACAATTCAGATTTTTTTCCTACTGTGAGCATGATAATGGCCAACTGTCATGGAATTGGAAGGGAAGTGTTATTCAGCCTATGGATGATAGTTTAATAAAGGTAGAGATTATATTGTGACCATTCTATGAGGCAAACAACAGCCAGCCTGCAGAGTGGTTTTCTCCCTTCTATCATCTCTTCTTCAAATTTCTGGTACATGTCAGGGTAACTAATTAGTTAAGTCACTAAGACAGCATACTAGTTAGCATATGCACTGGTTTACTTCAGGTTTGTGTTCTTTTCCAATAGTCTTTCTGTCTGTATATATGTCTTAGCTAAGATTATTACTATTACTGTGAGAAAAACACCATGACCAAAGGCAACTTGAGGAGAAAAAGTTTAATTGGTCTTACATATACCAGTTCACAGACCATTAAAGGAAGTCAAGGCAGAAACTCAAATCTGTCAGGAACCTGGACATAGGAATTGAGATATAGGACACAGAAGTATGCTGCTTACTGGCTTCCTCCTCATAGATTTATTAGTCTGATTTCTTATAGAACTTAGGACTACCAACCCAGGGGTGGCTCCACCCAAAATGGACTGGTCCCTTCTCTATCAAACCAATTAAAAAGTTTTTCTGTAGTTTTGCCTACAGTTCAGTCTAATGAAAACATTTTCTCAGCAGAGATTTCTTATACTCCTTTGACACTAGCTTGTGTCAAATTGACATAAGAAAAACCAGGACAGTGTACTTTTATTTTACTTTTAATTGATATGAGTAAAAAAAGATAAAAATAAAAACTTATATTTTAATTTTACTAGTGATACAATATCTTTGTGTTTTATAAAATTATCATATATAAATCTTTACCTCAGCCCTCTGATAATATGACTAACACTATCTCCCTGTTACAGGCTAAGGGAGAAGGCTCAAAGACGTTATTTTATCCAATGTCACCTGCCTAATAAGAGATACAAATTCGACAAAGGATATGAATGTCTAAACGTGCACTGACAACACTCATCTTCCCATTTATGTATCAACTGCACATAACATTTTAATTTTGTTTGGACTATAAGATAAAATGTTTGCAAAAACAGCAATGTTGTCTTTTTGTTTGAAAAATGCCTTGGTACTTATGATTCTCCTTTCCAAGAGTGTGAGAATATAACATATCTTGAATAAAATCAGAGGTATAAAGAACTGATCCAGGAAAAGGGCAACTAAAATTTCCTCCTACTCATATACAGCTTTCTCTTTGGACAGTTTCCAGCCCTGTTCTGAGAACCACAGCATCCTTGGAGCCTTCAGGGTATGATCCCAGAGTTTGCAGGTACCCACAAACTTGCCCTTCAACCCTGGAGCTATCACTGAATTGAAATCAAAGAAAGAATTATTGATTTCTTCTAGCAAAGAAAGAGCACATCCAGAAAGGCAGCTCATTAGTCTTTAGCAGAGCATAATTATGTTTCCAACTTGACAGTTGGAAAGGCCTTACAGGACAGTCAGGAGGTATGTACTGTGTGCAGTCTAGGACTCTGTCAGCTGGCCAAAATAAGTCATAACAAAAATTGTAATATTTAGGCCATTTCTGAGAGAGTTTAAACAGAAATCTGAGGAAGTGATCACATTTGAAGAATGGTGACAATTGAAACCTAATATTTGCCATGCCTCAGTAGTGCCAATGTGGCACTAAAGGCCAGGATGATTTTTGAAGAGCTATTAATCTTCACCACATGTTCAAAAGCTAAAGAAGCTGGTTTCTGATGATGAAAATAAGACAACAGCAGTGTTGTATGATTGTTTCTTTAGATTTGTAGTTATTATTTGGTCAACCATGCTGGCATGCTAGGACATTTCCCAGCCTCCAAACATTCAAATTTGAGCTAAAATACAAGTATTGCCTTCAAAGATAAGTAATCATTTACAAGGATAACAGTATAATAATAAAATAAATCAGTGAAATAACAAAGATGCAAAGTGAAGAAATAATTGGTAGAACTTAGGTTCTGAGAAAAGTTTGGGTGAAATAAAGTCAGTGAATATGATGAATTTTTTGTGCGTTCAGATTTTATCAGAATTATGGTTGCAAATGTACCTAACAATGCAGATGCCAGTTGTGTGATCAATGGAGTTGGTATAAAGGAAACATTAAAGGAAAGTCACCCAGCAGGAGATGGGAAGCCTGCAATACTAGGATGACTGCATTTAAATTAGCTCTAATCAGAAAAGATGCCTTGAAAAATTGAAAATTTTTGTTGTTTGTTTGTTTTGTTCTATTTATAGCAGTAGTGATTGAACCCAACAGGATCTTGCAATACTAATACTTTAAAAAAATTGATCTGTACTACTAGCTCATAGCTTAGTTGCTAGAAACTTTTTGAGAAGTCAGAAAAGTATTGTGTTCTATAGTAGTAATAAATGAACAACTATGTGAATATACTTGATATGAATGAAATGTTTATGTCACTATAATAAAACACCCTAAAAAAGAAAGTTGAAGAGAAAGTATTTATTTGCCTTACATGTCTATGTTGTAATCCATCATTAAGAGAAATCAGGGTGGAAACTCAACTCAGGAACCATGGAGAAACACAGCTTGCTGGTTTATTTCCTGGATAATTCACAGGTTCATGCTTAAGTAGTTTTTTTCTTTTCTTTCTTTCTTTTTGTTGAACCAGCCAAGTCTTTTAAGTTTATTTTTATTTCTTTTATTTATTTAAATATATTTTATACCCAACATTGCTCCCCTCTCTCCCCTTCTACCATTCCTGCCCCACTCCCACCCCTAATCCCCATCTATTCCCCAGAGAGTGCAAGGACTCCCAAGGTGAGTCAATTATGGTCTGACATATTCAGTTGAGGTAGGACTGAGGCCCTGCTCCTAGTATCAAGGTGTTCCTCTGTAGAAGCTAGTTCATGTGCCAGGAATAAACTCTGGTCCTACTGTAAGAGAATCCACATGGAAAATCATTATAAATTGAACAGATCAAGTAAGTTATTGAATATGAGGACTTGAAAATAATATAGAGAAATTGGAACACAAAGACAGAGAATATGTGTGTTAAATAAACTAAAGCAACAGAAAAAAATATGATACAATATGAAAAGTGTAAATTCTTGAATTGTAGATATAGATGTAGGTGAAGAAACCAAGCTCAATGTAATAAACCAGATTTTCTGTAAAGTCATAGAAGAAAGCATCCCTTAATTAAGGAAAGACATACCTATACTGATAAAGGAGGTATACAGAATACCAATATACTAGACCAGAAAATAAATTCCCCATGGAATATTATACCAATTACATTAAACATATGCAACAAAAACAAAATATAAAAAACAGAAAGAGAAAAAGACAAGTCACATATAAACATTAATATAACAACAGCTAATTTTCCAATGAAAACATTAAAATGTAAAACAGGTTGGAGCAATATATTCCAAGTTCTAAAAGATCACAAATCCCAACCTATAGTGGGATTATGTTATTACATTGTAAGAAATTGTTCCACCTACTAGTTTAATAAAAATGCTGATTGGCTGAAGGCAGACAGGAAATGCAGGTGGAGCTACTAGACTGGGAAAACTTTGGGTACAGGAAGAACAGGCAAAGATGCCACAGAGTCATTGGAGCTGCCAGAAGATGCAGAAGAAATGCTGCTGGGAAAAGATACTGAGCTACATGGCTGAACAGGATAAGAAAGATGGTTAGTTTAAGACTAAAGAGCAAGCAAGTTATATGTCTGGGCCCTGGGTCAATCAGCAGAAAATTAATGTGTCTGTGTGTCTCTGTGGGACTGTGAGTGTTTCTGTCGGACTGCCAGACTGCTGGTCAAACCTCTGGTCTAGACCAGAAAGTCTGAGCCAGAAACCTCATACAACACCAACCTAGACAACCATGCCCAGAAAAATTATCAGTCATAGTGGAAGAAGAAAGAAAAAAATGTTTTCATGATAAGAATAAGTTAAAAGAATTTATGACAATCAAGCCAACCCTATAGAAAATACTGAAAACAATAAATCATATTGAATAAAGGAGTAAGTATATCCAAGACACTGTATAGAAAACAAAACCATAATTATTAAAATTAAAACAACAACTAAGACCACAAGCCAGGAGAACAAAAACAAAAACAGAAATCTTACCCCAACAAACCGACTGCAGCCAACCCAATGCACACCTTTTAATAAGCAATGGGCTCAATTCCCTAATCAAAAGTCACAGTAAATTATATGGATTAAGAAACAAAAATATATTTATCTGATGTCTACAAGTAACTCATTTTAGCTTTATAGTCAAGCACCAAGTAAAAGATGGAAGGAAAAGGTATCATAAGCAAATCGGACTGGGAAGCAATAGGTTTCACTATCTTAATATCTGACAAAATGGACTTTAAACTAAAAGAAATTAAGTGAGACAATAAAAGACATTTTATTCCAATCAAGAGAAAAATAATCAAGAACACTTCACAATCCTACATGTATACACACCAAACTGTGATATACCCAATTGCATAAACTGTGTACTATTGGAGATAGACACAAATTACCCCAACTCAGTAGGCATTTAATACCTCACTTTCTTCAAGAGACAGGTTATATTGGATAAAACAAAAGAAAATAAACAGCGAAACATCAGAATTAAATAGAAGATACACCAAATGAGCTTAAAATTTGGTGATTCATCAATGCTTCATCCAAATAACAAAAAATATACATTCTACTCAACTTCTCATAGAAAATTCTCTAAAATAGATCACATCCTGGGGCACAAAGCAAATACTGAAACCTAAAATAATTTCATATACTTTGTCTTACCAAAATGCAGTAAAATTTACAATTAGGAAATGTAATCTCTAGTAAAAAAAAAAAGTCAGAGATTAAGCAACACAAAACTGAATGATGAATGTATCAAAAATAAATAAAAATAGAAATTTATAAAATATTAGAAATAAATTGTAATGAAAACACAACACAATGAAACCTCTGGAACACAGTAAAAGCAGTTTTATAGGGACATTTATAGTTCTTTGCTCCTATATAAAAAATTAAAAAGAACACTTAATGATAAAACTCAAGTGTTTAAAAACTGATAATAAACTAAGCTAAAATCCAGTAGATGGCAACAACTGGTTGTGGTGGCACACACAGGTAGAATTTGCTGAAGGAGATAGAGGCAGAGGCAGGAAAACCACGTTTTCAAGACCAGCCTGGTCTACAAAGCAAGTTGAGGGAAGTCAGGACTGTTACATAGAAAACGTCATATCAAAATACAAGACAGACAAACATAAAAGGTGGGAGAGATGGCACTGCCTCTGATATTCCAGGCTGCTTCTATTAAATATGTGACATATTATCACATAGATAGATAGATAGATAGATAGATAGATAGATAGATAGATAGACAGACAGATGAATCAATTAATGAAATAGAAACTAAGAAAATGATCACTTATTCTAAGATATGGTTCTTTGAGAAGATGAATAATATCAGTAGATCTTTGCCACAATTATCCAGAAGAAATGAAGAGATAACCTAAATGAACATGATCACAAATGAGAAATGTTGCAAAAGATGTGAGAAAAATTAGAATATAATAAGGGAATACTTCCTAAATCTACTCCTCATTAAGTTAGAAAGCCTAAAGAAATGGTCAAATTTCTAAATCCATCTAAACCACAAAAGTTAAGTAAAGAATAGATAAGTATTTAAAGACTCCCTATAACAATTGGGAGAAAAGGGGAGAAGGACCGAGGCCTTTGAAATTCAGACCTCTGTCCAGAGAAGAGACAAAAATTGAGCAGACTCCTTGCTCATAGCAGACAGGAGACATACAAACCATCTTGCCACAACTGACTAGGAGCTGCCTAATCTTGAACCACTGAAGCCATGGGCAGACACCAGTGCAAAAATACATTAGGCAATATAAAGAACAAGGCAACACCAGAAGAAACTGGTGGTGCTACAACTACAAGACCTGAAAAGAGCAATAAAGGGGAAACAAGGAAAAAAACAGCAAAAACAACTTTATGATGATAATTAAAGCCTTCAAAGAGGTTATAAAAATTCCCTAAAAGAAATAGAAGAAAATACAAACAAAAAATTGGAACAGATGAACAAATCCTGAAAAGAAAACCAAGAAAAGGTAAACCAAAAAAATGAAAGAAACATTCCAGGAACTAAAAACTGAAATAGAAGCAATAAAAAAGGCACAAAATGAGGCAAAGATGAAAATATAAATCTGGCACAGGCCACCACTTCCTAAATATAACACCAGTGGCACAGGCACTAAGACCAACAATCAATAAGGGGGATCTCCTGAAGTCAGGAAGTTTCTGCAAAGCCAAGGACACTGTCAATAGGAAAAAACGCCAGCCTACATAATGGGAAAAGATTCTCACCAACCCTACAAGTGATAGAGGACTGATCTCTAAGGTATATAAAGAGCTCAAGAATTTAGAGCCCAAAACCTTGAATAACCCTATCAAAAAATGGGGTACAGATCTAAAAAGGGAATTCTCAGCAGAGGAACTACGAATGGCTGAAAGGCACCTGAAAAAGTGCTCTTCATCATTAGCCATCAGAGAAATGCAAATCAGAACAACTTTGAGATACCACCTAACACCTGTTAGATTGGCTAAGATAAAAGGCACAGATGACAGCCTATGTTGGAGAGGATGCTGAGCAAGGGGAACACTCCTCCATTGTTGGTGGGAGTGTAAGCTTGTTCAGCCACTTTGGAATGCAATATGGCTGTTTCTCAGAAAATTGAGAATCAATCTCCCCAAGGACCCAGCAATACCACTTCTGGGTGTATACCCTAAAGAGGCACATTCATACTCCAAAGGTATTAGCTCAACTATGTTCATAGCAGCATTATTTGCAATAGCAAGAACCTGGAAACAACCTAGATGTCCCTCAACTGAAGAATGGATTAACAAACTGTGGTACATCTACACAATGGAATACTACTCAGCAGTAAGAAAAAATGATATCCTAAAATTCACAGGCAAATGGATGGATTTGGAGAATATCCTCCTGAGCGAGGTATCACAAACTCAGAGAAATAAGCATGGGATGTACTCACTCATTAGTGGTCTCTAAACAAACAAACAAGAAAAAAAGCCAAACATGCCCAAGGTGCAAACCACAACCACTGAACAGCTTGGGATCAGAAACATCCTGGACTGACCCTTCAAACCACACTCCAACTATAGGAACACCAGACTCACTCTTGAGGGAGGTGGGACAAAACTGGATTTGGCCAGGAGTGGAGACTGATCCAAGCATTATTGGGTCAGTGGGACCATAGGACTGTCTGCTCCCTGCCCAGGGAGGGGATGGGGAGTTGCAGAGAAGAAAAATGACCAGATGTGGTGGGAGGGCGAAGGAACCTTGAATAAGGATATACATGGATGAAAAAAAAATTCAGAGGGAAAGCTGAACACAAAGTAAATATATATGTAGCAATCTTATTTGCATTACCACCCTTGATAAGCCATGCTTATGATTTTTATCCTCTTTATAGTTATTATTAACTTTTCAGCATTTTAAATTCATTTTACTGTTTTTTTGATAAATACAAAATAAAGAAGGAAAAAAAAGAAAATATAAATCTGAAGAAAAGAGCTGGAACTACAGATACAAGCATAACCAACAGAATCCAAGAGATGGAAGAGAGAATTTCTGGAGTACAAGACTCAGTAGTGGAAAAAGATACATCAGTCAAAGAAAACACTAAAATCAAAAAAGGTATAACACTAAATATTCAGGAAATCTGGGACACCATGAAAAGACCTAACCTGAGAATAATAGAAATAGAAGGAGGAGAATACCAGCTTAAAGGCACAGATAATATATTTAATAAACTCATAGAAGAAAACTTTCCCAATATAAATAAGGAAATGCCTATAAAGATACAAGAAGCTTACAGAACATCAAATAGATTTTACCTTCAAAAAAGTTCTGCTTGCCACATAATAATCGAGCCATAAAACATACAGACCAACCAAAAAATTTTAAGAACTGCATAATAAAAGGCCCAACTTGTTTATAAAGGCAGACTCACCAGAAAAACTGCTGACTATTCAATGGAATCAGTGAAAGCAAGAAGATCTTGGTCAGAAGTCATACAGACCCTAAAAGAGCATGGCTGCAAACCTAGAATACTATACCTAGTAAAACTATCTTTCACCATAGATGGAGTAAAAAGGATATTCCATGACAAAGTCAGATTTAAATAATACCTATCTACCAATCCTGCCCTTCAGAAAGCATTAGAGGGAAAACTCCAACCTAAGGATCACAGATACTCCCATGAAACCATAAACAATCGATAATCCCACAGAACAAAAGCCCAGAGAAATAAAATATATACAAACTACAACCAAAAATAACATGAAATATCAATCAGTGGTCACTAATATCCCTTAATATCAATGGACTCAATTCACCTATAAAGAGACACACACTAACAAGGTGGACACAAACACAAAAGTCATCCTTCCTCTGCAAACAAAAAACATACCTCAACCTCAAAGGCAGACACAGGCTCAGAGTTAAGGGTTGGGAAAAGATTTTCCAATCAAATGGCCCTAAGAAACAAGTAGGTGCTGCCATCCTAATATCTAACAAAGTAGACTTCAAACTACAATCAATTGAAAAAGATCAGAATGGACATTACTTATTCATCTCAGGAAAAACTGGTCAAGAGGAGAGTTCAATCCTGAATATTTGTGCCCCTATTATAAGGAAAACTACCTATGTAAAGTAACACTACTAAAGCTCAAATCCATATTAATTCTTATGCCTTAATAGTGGGAGACTTCAATAACCCACTTTAACCCTTAGATAGGTCAACCAGACAAAGACTCAACAGAGAAATATGGAGTCTAACAGAGCTTATGATGCAAATGGATTTAATAGATATTTACAGAAGCTTCAACCCAAATGCAAAGGAATATACATATTTCTCAGTACCACATAGAACTTTCTCTAAAATTGACCACATAATTGGTCATAAAACAAATACCAATAGATACAAAAAAATTGGAAATATTCCCTTGTATCATATCAGACTACCAGGGCCTAAAGTTAGAGTTCCATAATATCAAAAATCACAGAAAACCTACCAACTGATGGACACTAAACATCACTCAACTGAACCACCTCTGGGTCAAGGAAGAAAATAACAAAGAAATCAAAGTCTTCCTAGAATTTAACGAAAATGAATTCACAACGTATCCAAACTTGTGGGACACAATGAAAGCAGTCTTAAGTGGAAAATTCATAGCACTAGATGCCTATATGAAAAGCCTAGAGAAATCCCACACTAGAGAAATAACAGCTCAGCTGAAAGCCTTGGAATAATTAGAAGCAAACTCACATAGAAGGAGTAGACAGCAGGAAGTAATTAAACTTAGAGCTGAAATCAATACAATTGAAACCCAAAGAACAATACAAAGAATCAATGAATCAAAGAGTTTGTTCTTTGAGAAAGTCAACAAGATAGATAAACTCTTATCCAAACTAACCAAAAAGCAGAGAGAAAGTATCCAAATTAAAAAAAAAATAGTCAGAAATGAAAATGGGGACTAACAACAGATGTCATGAAACCCAGAGAATTATCAGGTCATACTTTGAAAATCTATACTCCACAAAAATGTAAAACCTAGAAGAAATGGACAGCTTTTTTGAAGAGTGTCACCATTTACCAAAACTAAATGAAGATCAGATTAATTACCTAAACAGGCCTATAACCTTAAAGGAAATTGAAGCTGTCATTAAAGCCTCCCAAAGTAAAAAAAAAAAAAAGCCCAGGTCCAGATGTTTTTAGTGCAGGATTCTACCAGACATTCAAAGAAGAATTACTACCAATACTCCTGAAATTGTTTCCAGCAGTAGAAACTGACAAAATATTGCCAAATTCTTTTTTTGAGGCCAAAATTACCCTAATACCCAAGCTACTCAATGACTCAACAAAGGAGAATTACAGACCAATTACCCTCATGAATATTGATGCTAAAATTCTCAACAAAATTTTGGCAAACCGTATACAACAATATATAAAAAATATCATCAAACACAATCAAGAGGGCTTCATCCCAGAAATGCAGAGATGGTTCAACATACGAAAAATGGTTAATGTCATCCATCATATACACAAACTGAAGGAAAAAAAATCCACATGATCATATGCTTAGATACTGAAAAAGCCTTTGACAAAATCCAACACCCTTTATGATAAAAGTCCTGGAAAGTTCAGGAATACAGGGGAAATATCACAACATAATAAAGACGATTACAAGAAGCTGACAGCCAACATCAATCTTAATGGAGAAAAACTCAAAGCAATCCCACTAAAATCAGAAACTAGAGAAGGATGTCTTCTCTCCCCTTATCTATTCAATATAGTTCTTGAAGTTTTAGCTAAAGCAATAAGAGAATGAAAGAAGATTAAAGGAATACAAATTGGAAAAGGAGAAGTGAAACTATCTCTATGTGCAGATGATATGATTGTATATATAAGTGACCCACAAAATTATATCACTGAATTTCTACAGCTGATACCTTCAGCAATGTAGTAGGATACAAGATTTACTCAAAGAAATCAGTAGCCCTTCTATACAAGAAAGATAAAAGGACTGAAAAAGAAATAAGGGAAACATCACCCTTTATAATAGCTGCAAATATCATTAAATACCTTGGAGTAACTATAACCAAAGAAGTAACAGATCTATTTGACAAAAACTTTACATCACTGAAGAAAGAAATTGAAGAGGATATCAGAAAATGGAAAGCTCTCTCATATTCCAGGATAGGGAGGATCAACATACAAAAAGGGCTAACCTAACAAAAACAATATACAGATTCAAAGCACTTCCCATCAAAATCCGAACACCATATTTTACAGACCTTGAAAGAACAATACTCAACCTCATTTGGAATATCAGGAAAGGTAGAGATGCCAAAACAATATTGTTCAACAAAAGAATCACAGGAGGCATCACCTTCCCTGACTTCAAGTTATACTGCAGTAATGAAAACAGCCTGGTACTGGCATAAAAACAGACTTGTGGATCAATGGAATTGAATTGAGGATCTGGACATTAACCCAAAAACCTATGAACACCTGATCTTTAACAAAGAGGACCAAAATGTTCTATGGAAAAAGATAGTATCTTTAACAAATGGTGTTGGCATAGATGGATGGTAGTGTGCAGAAAAAATGAAAATAGAATCAAACCTATCACCCTGAACAAAACTCAAATCCAAGTGTGCCAAAGACCTCAACATAAATCCACCCATTCTGAACATGATAGAAAGGAAACTTGGACTGACTCCTTGGATCCCACTCCCTCT